>PNEQ01000179.1:23099-53546 GCA_003012365.1 Medauroidea extradentata
TTCTGTCGGTCAGCACGCAGTTAAGGCTAGGCTTACCTGACATATTTATTTATTTCTATTAACAAGAAACGTTATTAACAAATTACTACCATTACACGTAAATCTATCTTAGGCTACGGTAGAGGCACATTAGGCCTAGTGAGTATGTCGTAGTTAGTCAAACACACGATTTATGTATCGGGCTGATTACGTCATAGTTAAAACGTCAATAAATAAGACGTGCTGTCTGAACTGTCACGTTCGTTAAACATACAGGTCATCACAGTTGCAATTTCGACATATATGCTATTGTAATCTTAAATAAGCAGGAATGAATGTAATCCAAATCGCAGGCGAAGGAGAGTATTAATATGTTCATATGCGTGGTTTATAAACAGTACAGTAGCGTGTCACGAATTTTCTTTTCACGAGAGACTTGTAAACACATTCGCAATTACGTTTACCTACGAAAATAACACAAACTTAACATCATGCTTCTGTAGTTTTAAACATTTCGCAGGTTTTTTTTATAAAAATTTATTTTCTGGCCACTGAAAATAACATAAAACGGCGCTTGCCTTTAATACAAACTAACCACAGACAAAATTGTAATTTTGCTGCTAAAGATAGCCACAAAAAAGAACAATACGTTAAAATTGCATGCCAATTTAACACGCCGTGTTAGGGCTGTACGACGTTTCTCGTCTGTGGCTGTGTGACCCTTACCTTGCAAATGTTTTCAAGCCTCAAACAAGGAAATGGCCTCTCAAGGGTGCCGCCTACTCGCGAGTGAGAGGCTCAAAAGTGACAGAGCAGTAAGGTCGACCTTGAAGCGCGCATCATATGCTGCGTCACCTCAACGAGCCAAGCGCTGAGCTAACGTGCAAGGTTCCCGCCGAACGGATTTTACTATGGGACATTAAGCGGTGACCATATAATTTTATTGATGGAAAGTCTGCAACTAATTTCAGTGCAGGTCGCAACCTGTATTTCAAGCACATCCGGTTAGTACATTTTGAAGTACGGAAGTCTGAAAAGGCCGTTTTTAGCCATGTTGGAGGGCTTAGGAATAGTTTTTTTTTTTTAATGAATATGGAGTCTGAACAGTGAGGTTCCGACCTTGTCTGAAGTTTGGTTTCTTTTCGTACGTTGGCATAATGGGCACAAGTGGAATATTTTCGTAGATAAAACCTGTTTACGAACACGCTGCAACGCATTTGAAGCGTGGGGTAGGCTGCCGCCTTAAGAGTTAGTGTACCTGGCACGTGCGACGTTCTGTAGCATGATACGGAAAGTCGTTATTCATGTATACTTACTAAAATGTTTCTAATGCGTTTATCTAAGAAAAGAAAACACACTTCAAATTAAGTCCCAATAATTTAAAAAAATGCAGACCGATATTTAAAACATGATTATCAAGCTCCTCAAAAGTGCTAAAAATGACTTTTTCACGTTGCTGTAGCGGCGAAAATATCAACCGTAATCGTAAAACAAAATCATAGAAACCTGCATTGGACTTTACCACATACTTTCTACAAAAACCTTCTACAGTTCATTGCAGGTCGCAATCTGAGTTTCACATAAATCCGTGTAGTACATTTTCAAGTATGGAAGTCTGAAAAGGCAGTTTTTAGCCATGTTGGAGGGCTTAGAAACAGTGCTTTTAATGAGCGTGGCGTCTTAAGAATGTGGTTCCGACCTAGTCTAAAGTTTGTTTTCTTTTCGTACGTTGGCATAATGGGCACACGTGGAATATTTTCGTAGAAAAAAACCTGTTTACGAACACGCTGCAACACATTTGAAGCGTGAGGTAGGCGGTCGCCTTAAGGGAACAGCCTACCACGCGCTTAAAATGCGTTGTAACGTGGGGGGAAATACGTGTTATTTTGAAAAAATTTCACATGTGCCGATTGTACCAATGTACGAAAAGAAAAGAAAACCTCAGGCAATTACGGAATGTAATTGTTAAGACACCACGCTCATTAAAAGCACAGTTTCTAAGTCCTCTAACATGGCTAAAAATAACTTTTCCAGGCTGTTGTACTTCTAAATGCACTAACCGGATGTATGTGGAACTAAGGAACGGATCTAGGCTTTCCTTCGCCCGTGGAAAGCATTTTGATTTCCCCTCCCTTCTTTTTTTTTTCCTCTCACTCCCCCTTTTGCCATCAGTCCGATCAACCCAACAGTAATCTACGTACCTTGTATCTTGCAGACGTGTTAAATGACAGTACAAATGTTAGTAGAAATACCTCAAACCTGTGATTACTAGCTACCATTAGCAGTGTTTTAGTGTGCATTCTAAATATTGTATTTATATCATTATACGGTGTTCTAAGTATAAATAATACAAAACTAGTAAAAGTCTGAATATTGGTAGATATTGAATCTTTTTAACACTCATTTACATTTCAGTCCAAAATAAAAAATTTCGGCACCACCAGCACCCTTCTGCCACCCCTCCCTTCCCCAACTACCCACCTCCTTGATACGGCCCAGGTGAAACTTTGATATAAACATACACTGAGTTTTGTTACACACTTTCCACAAATACAATTATGTGCTCACCGCGTAAATCCTATAGTAAATATTGATCGGTGGTAATCTTGCAAGCTAGTTCAGAGCTTGGCTCGTTGTGGCGATCCTACATTTGATGCGCACTTCAAAGTCACACTTATAGCTCCGTGGCTTCTGAACGTCTAACGCGCAGATCCGCTGATGGTAGGCGGCGCTGTTAAGAGTTCCACTTGACCTCGGATATTTCCCTTGATAATGACCACACGTGCACTAAGGCTGGTTGTTGCTGAATTACTGCTTGTCTCATGACCTCTACGAGCAAGGCGCTCACATGGCGTGGACTCGCTCCGTCTGACACTCACCTCAACGCGACTTTAACGTATGACTGGAGACATGCAAAATTCGCGTTATCATTTGGTAGACTAAACTTCACTTTCCTATACATAACAGAGCATAATCTGAAGTTCAGTAGGCCACGAACTTTTAGGTGTTGTTATTTACGTGTGTTACGTCTGTACAGAGATTGACCTCTCTACTGTGTAAGCATTCTCCATGGCAATTCCTGCCAATATCAGCCGGCGGAAGAAGTCAAACGTGCATATAGTCACTTGGAGTCTAGTCGGCTGATTGAAAATAACGCTAATTTTGCATGTCTCTATGTATGACATTTAGCTGTCATCATCCTGTAAGCACTGGAATGTTTGAAAATGTAGTTTCATTCAAGAAATAAATACTTTTTTTTTACTTGCCATTGAGAACAAATATAACAGTGAATCGGAAGAACAAAAGAAAAAACTACCATCTTTGAAATAAATTTAATACTGTTCAAAGTTAGCGAATAATTGCACTGGATATAATGCAAATTTACGTCAGTGACTAAGTAATCCCACGCTTATGATACAGATGGATCTGTTTTGGTAGGTAATGATAACCAAATCGTACTTATAGAATTATTTTTGTCATACAATGTGTAGTATTGCTGATACAGCAACACTTCAGCATACCATTGATTACTTAGCAATCGGGATTCCCGTATCTAAACTAGATGAGGTTCTACTCGTTAGGTTGGTTTGTTAAGTACATCACTTCTGTCTAGTTTATAGTTTACTGTGTGATCTGCGAATGTTAGTTAGGAAAGATGTTCTTATTTTACATTCAAAACAGTCTTGCAGACATTTTACAAGCTCACTGTTCACAAAACACATAACCCAACTAATTACTTATCTAGTTTTTTCCCATGTTCTACAACTGTCCTTAAATACTTTACCTTCAACCTTTTCTTACATCTCACAATAGATTATGTAAGCCAATGGTCCTATTCAAAGAAAAGTACCATGTTACTCACTTCAAAAACATTAAGCTCGACATTTTGAAATTCGATGTTTTGAAATTCGACATTTCCTCTCATCTTTATGTGTTTTGTTTTTTCGTTGGTATTAGAAATAGTCAAATGTAAACAAATCTGGAGTGCAAATAATCTCCGGAGTTAAACGAAATGTGAATTTATGAAGGCGGCGGTTGAAATGTGGACCGCAATAAGCACAGAGCGAGCTTACCTAAAAGAACTCGGTGAACGCTACACTTGAGCGCCCCTTACGACGCACTTCAAATACGTTATGACGTGCAGGGAAATATGTTGTTTTACGAAACTATAGCACATGTACCTAGTGTGCCAATGTACGAAAATAAAATACATGTCGGCAAGTAAGGAATGTACTTGTTAAAATCATTGTTTTGAAACTCTCCAACATATAGGTAAACCGGCCTTCTCATACTGCTGTACTCAAATTGTAAGCGTACGTGCAACCCAGATAAACCGTGCACTGAACTTCGCTGCAGATTTTCCACTAACACTTTTATATTATCACCACTTAAAAATCCCATAGTAAAAATGGATCAGAGGAAATATTTCTCGTTAGTTCAATGCTTAGCTCGTTGTGGCGATGCGCCATCTGATAGCATCTTATAGCTCTGTTACATCTGAGCGTCAATATAGGCGGTGTACTTAACATAAGTCCTCTAAGTTAGCATCTTTATCAGACGGAGGCAATAACGTGGTAATTCATAAGTGCGAGACTTACGTGTGCACACTGTGCACCAAACATCATACTACAGTTATACTCAGAACATTACACTTGTGTGGAGTGTATATGTTATATTTTTTATGCGACATTTAACAACCTACCCAAAATAGTTACTGTGGTAAGTATATCGCAAATTCAAATAAAAGCTTCCCTGCTTCCTTTCAACAAATCAAGGTGGCATGTGTTTAGATGCAGCGGCTTTATAACCGTTTTAAGCAACTTCGAGGGACCCTAAATTAATTTTTTAGTGTTTTTTGCATATACACATATTTTTAAGTGTTTTTTCTTTTAAATGTTAGTAATTTGCCTGTCCTTTAGACGTGGAACAGAACACATACGACACACCAGAACACCGTTCAAGCGTTAGACAAATATTTCTTTTGACATAGGCTGTAGTATGTTTCATCACTGCCTGTAGCAAACACTACTGTTCAAAGGTTGTTTACTTCCTTTTTGGTACGATCCTTAAAATTCTACATTCTATTTTACAGACGTGGACGTTTTTATAGATTATATAATCCAGCTTTGGGTTTGCAGTACGACTGCAAGTTAACCAGGGTATAATAGCCTAACTGTCGGGTTAAGAAAGACTGGCTAAACAGTGGAATATAATGTACAGCAAATGTTTGATACTTGAGTTGGCCTGAGGTGAGTTTACTTTCAATGAACACTAGAAGCTGTGGCACTCGTCTACGTTATTTATGTAGTAGTAGTATGTGGATACTTGCAACAGGTGGGGTAACGCGTAACAAATAAATAGATACTCAAATTCCAGATTCTAGTAAAATTTAACGAAAATAAATATTCCTGTTATGTGCTTCATTTTTGTGGGGAAATTGTTAGCTGCCTAATTTTTCATTTTCAGTCTCATCAGTTAGAAATTTAATTTATATATAAGTGTTTCAAGTTGCACCACCTGTTCCAAGTATCTCCATTTTACGGTAATGGGTAACGTGTGGTACAGTAATATGGTAGTGTTATGTGAAGCACGTACTCGAACAGTGAAGAAGGCCCGGTCACATCCATACACGTTCTTCGCCATGATGCAGTATGTGCCCGCGTCAGAGAGTAGGGCGCGCTTCAGAGTCAGTCGCACATAGTCGTTGACAGTCTCCTTGAGAGAGCGCTGGCTGTTGCTCAGGTCCCGGATCCCCTTCATCCAGGTCACTGCACACACAGAACACACCGCTATGCCATCTAGCGGCACATCCATACAACTACTAGCGCAGCCGGGCTCGCCCTCCCAGTCTGTGGGATAGGCGCTATTGAAGTACAGTCGGAACAATACAGGACATAGCTTAGCTAATTTTTAGTGACAACAGAAAGCAGCTTTACATTGATAATTACAAAATAATAAAACCGGAAAATATTAGTTTGTTTAACTCTACCTGAGTGTAAAATATACTGACATTGGGGCAAGTATTTATAAAGTGTCGTAACATTCACTGCCATCTTGGAGTTTGTTCTAACAAATGTTTTGATTATATGGTCTCGATAGTGCGTAGAATATGAGTTTTTTTCTGGTGGATAGATGAAAAAAAATATGATGAAATTTCAAGATGGCGTATACAACTTGCGATACTCACATTAGTTATGAAAATTAATTCAAGTTTAACATTTATTTTCCACTTAAAGTCTGTGGTTTAAACTGAGCATGCATAGACACCTTTAAAAATGACAATATTACCTCACTTGTATAAGGAATAACAATCTTACAATGTGTTCCTGTAGCTTAGGAACATCCTGTATATTGGAAGGTGTACACTTACAAATTGTCAACTCTGATAAACTTACTACCTTTAAAGGAAGCTATGTTTAAAATAGTCATCCACAGATAGGCGGAACCATTTTTTAAATATTTGATGTCGTTTAAATCAATATATTTACACGTTATAATCATAACCATAATCTTTCAGTAAAATTAAAGTACAATAATAAATCAGCCATATTTTATTATCGAAGCAAACTAATGCGTCGGAGGGCATTCTTGGCTTTGATAGTTGGCTTCTCATGTGTACTTATAGAGCAACTGTTGACATTAGAAGATCGCGAAACAGAAATATTTATTAAGTCAGTTTCCACATCACCGTGGCATGCCACACGAGGAATATTAGAAGACCAGGGGTTGGTTGTAAGATGGTGGGTAGTGAAGGGTAGTAGTACCTTTGGGACGCGGTTCGCCGCCGACCCTGAAGGACACGACGATATCCTCGCCGACAGCGACCTGCATGTCGGCGTCAGGCCGCGACAAGAACTGCGCAGGGCGACCACCGCGGGACGTCACACCTGGCGGCACTACCTCCACCGCCGCTGTGCTCAGCACGTGACCGAACATATTGGACGCTCGGCACATGTACACCCCTGCTTCTTTCTCGGTGACGCCTGACACCAGCAGTGTATGCAGCCCGCTCTCCTCCAGCACTTGCAGGCGTGCCGACTGGTCCGGCAGCAGGGGCTCCTCGCCTCTTAGCCAAGTGACCTCTGGTCGCGGTACTCCTGCAACACACACAACCCGCCTTGCTCACGTCATCTCTTATAAACCATACTGGAATGATAACACTTGCTGCTGACTGGAATACACAGTACTTTAAACTGCATAGGTACTTCGATACAATGCAGCAAATACATTAATTTTCGTACTACGTATATAATTTATACAGCTTTAAAATCATTTATATTATATAATAGTAAACCTTGAGATGAATGACTGGATAGTGAATATGTAATCTAGATGACTGCCGATGTGAATATAGCAATAATATAGGTGGTTCACAATAAAGTGAGCACTTTATAAGACTATCTTGACCCGACTAGTAATAAACACATTTATTTTATTTTTCCCTAGGACGTCAACTTTTAAGTACATAACGAAATATACATTTTGATTGTAAAGAGGGTAGCTTTGTTAATATTAAAATTGGAAGGAGACTATAAATAATCTTAAAAGAAAAATAGTAAATAGTGTTTCATAAGTGCTCACTTTATCGCTAAAAATCTGTAAATTATAATTATTTAGATTTCCAAACTATTTTAGTAATTTTGCTTTAAATTTCTTATACAAATGACATCGAAATAAAAACACACTTTTTATTTACGAATATTGCTTGGCAATGTGCGATGACAACAAACACTTTTAAGACATACTGTTGATGATTAGAGCGTAAATAATAATTTAGCAAGATTGTTTGTCAATATAGTTTTTGCAATCAGATTTTTGTAGTTACGAAGCTGCCTGAACTTGTAGAATCTAATTACTGAAAATCTGGCATGAAGCCAAAAAAAGGTTAACATTGGAAACAGAATCGTTTTAAGATCCTATAGCATAAAACATTGCCTTCTTAATGTTGAGCATTTAAAGGACGGGTGTTACATTATATCGAAATGGAGCCCGTAATACATTGTCCAGGGTTATCACCTCATCCATTATGAAGGTAGCTTAGGCGTTGCCATCTTTCTCATGATGCAACAGATCCGGTTCTTGGCTTTGCATCCCAGTGTTTACAAGTGTTTATTTGGTTCAACTTAGGTTTCATACTTTTGAAAGCTATGGCAGACCATGTCATAGCTGTTCTGTATTTTAACTTCACAGGCGCTGTCTTATTTTTAAACCCAGCACATTTCAATGCACGCAGGAGCAATAACTTGTCTACGGAGTATCTGCTTTACTTCATCACCCCTGGTACTAGTTTCGTTCTGAACATCAATCATCAAATACACTTACTATTTAACAGGGATTCATAAAGATTATTTCCCGAATAAGTAATTGCTGTTAGTAATTTATTCACAGCAAGCGTTTGACATAACAATCATAGAAATACTAACTTTAAAAATTTCCAGAAACATTAGATGATAATTATTTGTGCAGGTTCTGAAGAGAAAACCTGCACGTGAGATAAAATTTCAATGTTTACACTCCATCCCATTCAATGATAACCATTTGATAAACAAAGCAAAATAAGTTAACAAAAATAACCATTGCCATTCCAACCTGCCTGATTACGTGTTGTATGCAATAAATTTTATATATATGCTTTGACGTTAAATTTTGATTTGCATAGTTGCAATGTTGAGAGGAAGTATTCAGGTATTTACGAAATGTGTTAACCATATGCGCGATGTGACGCTGATATGGAAGCATAGCTGAGGACTTGTTATGTGCAGTGCAGTGTTTCTACTGACCCTTGACCTGGACCTGCAGAGCCATGGTACCTCCGCTGGGCACGACGTGGTCTGTGAGCACACTGGTGAACTGTGGCCGCCTGTGGTCGCGAGACACTGTCGACAGTCCTGTCACCTCTGACCTCTTGTATCTGGACAGTTGATCCCGACCTGCCGACACACACAACATTCCAGCCCCGAGCAAATCCTACACAACTTACACCTGTCACACACCACTGGCTTACTATTAAACAATTCCTTTAAGTTGTTGGCTGCTACGGAGCCACGCACTTATTACATTTGAGTGAATTACAAAACCTGGTGGGTATTGGCATCTGATGCAACAGCCAACAACCAGTGAAATCATGCATGACAGTGAACAATGTTAGAAATTGTTTGTAACTTGTTTATATTTTCATTGAATGTGTCGTGACAGATGGCGACATCATATCAAACTGTCTTACAAGTTGGCACTTTGTAGCTGCTTGTGTTTGTGCGACAAAATCATAATTTTATATTTTTATGAAAAAATGTTAATTTTACAGACGATACTTGTGAGTACAATTTACTCTTACGAAACAATTTTAATTCTCATTGTTTTCTCATAATGGTATGTCAAAATCAAAATTGGCATGTTCTGCTGCCATGCGAACAGTGAAAACCAGTTGGCTTACGTAAGTGAAATAATTCGCAGTGAAATAACATACGACGGGCTACATAATAAAACATTTTTTAAAAGTCCCGTTAACTATTTTTGTATTTTAAAAAAATGGCTGATTTTCAGCTTTTTTTCTCTACATTCACGATTTTTTTAAAAATTCTAAATGTTGCGCTATGTTTTTTTTAATCCTTTACTACATAGCTCATGCGATGTAATATCACAGTGAATTATTTTGTTTATGTATGTCAGTTGGTTTTCACTATTTGCATTGCAGCAGAACAAGCAAATTTTGACTTTGTCGCACCGTTATGAGAAAACTACGGGAGCTAAAATTGTTTCGTAAGAGTAAAATGTACTCACAAGTATCGTCTGTAAAACTAAAATTATTTCATAAAATATAAAATTATGATTTCATCGCATTTGAACATCCTTAAGCGGTCAGTTAAAAATCTGAAAATATAGCACTAGTGTTTAGTACGAATTTGCTGTTGGTCTAGAATATTTAAGACGAATTTCATAAACAGTTACCCGAACGCGATAATAACGTACATGTATAAGTGTTGGAAATCTTACTCCTTCTGAAATGATTACGCAAAGTAGCTTGATGTACGTATCACAATAGTGCGGGTAGAAAATTACATTTCCTTCAAAACACTGACGTGGAATGAAGCAGTTGCGAAGCGTGTGTATGTTGCAAAGAAAGCGGTGGTGCTTGGTGATGACTGTACTCAGCTGGACAATCATAACGCTAAAAATGTTGTGTCATACAACAAGAAGCGTGCTTCATAACAATAGTACGACGTTGGCAGCAACAATACACGTTAATTAGTTGATCTGATAAGGGGCGATGTAACAAGCTGAAGGCGCCCAGATGGAATCAAATGCCACATCGCTTACAACACATTTTTGCTTCACTCTTGTTGTTATTAGAATGTGGGTTACAAATTAAAACAAACAACCTTACTAGAACTTTCCAAGTTTTTAATGTCAATCCCTGTTGAAAAACTAAACGTGAATTTAGTAGCATAACTAATTAGCCTACTTTCCTTAGTATTGAGGCAAATTTCTATGTAAGCTATATATCAACGTAATATGTTAGATCATTCGTATTTTGTCTTCAAAAAACAGCTCAAATTGCGGAACCAAACTAGTAAACACTGCTAAAATAATGCGTATGATATAAACAGACCAACAGACCTATGAAATATTATTTAAATTAGTCAACTATATCCAGAAATGTGACATAACACGTTAATTTACTCACTCAGTGCTCTCGAATATGTCACATGAGTGTAAAATAATTTTCCGAAATCAAAGATTGAATGGTCAACTGTAAACGTTTTAAATTGTGGTTAAAATGGTCTATGAGCTCATGTCATGCTACCTTTCAAAATGACCGACCTTCAACTCTATACTCTGATAAAATAAAAGTTTTTATGAAAAACTGTCAAAAATAAATAGATTGAAGATATTTTGGTCAGATGTTCTTAGTATTTGTGAGAGGGTGGCATGTGAGCGTGGAGCAGCGCTGGAATGAAGGAGTGGGGGAAACGGGAGATCTCTGAGAAAACCCGCCAACCGTCCACTCCGATAACCACCGCTACTTGTCACCAAAATTAAGTTTAGATGTTATTGATCTTGTAGAACCTGAAATATGACACTAAATCTGTACATACTTAATACTTTTCTACTTTGAAAAATGGTTTTTCGACAGCAACATACCCCGTTAAAATCCAAATTTTGCCGATGATAGGTCAAAATACAAAATAAGTAGTTCTCAAATTATAACTGAATGAACACTTACTTTACGTCATGCTATCTTACCAAATGACTGAGCTAATGCAATTTACTTTCGATTCCTAGCGTTATCCACCCAGATTATCACATGTGTGGATGAATCGTGCTGGGCGATGTCATTGTCAGCTGGTTTTCTCGGGATCTCACGTTCCAGTGATCCTATTGAAGACTATTCTAAAATAATGTAAACCCCCTCAAGCGCTTAACACCTCGCTGTTAAGTGCTGACTTGAGTCGAACTCATTCATTCACTGAAACAAATAGTTGATAATGTATCAAAATACAAACTTAGTTTTGAATACGCAAGTATGGTTCTTGATATACGAAATACTTAAAATGTTTAATTCGCTGCTAGTAGAAAATATTACTAGCGTAATTAAGAAAACACATACAGGTAACCTTTAAAGTAGGTATTGTGTATGTTGGTGTAAAGTTTGATTAAATCTACTTTCGGGTTCTAAAGATATTGATGGGTGCCATACAGACAGTCATAAAATGTATATATTAAATACAGACGCATGATCTCATAAGTCTAACTTTCCAATCAGGCATGCAGGTTTAGGATCTGATAAAGCTGTGACTAGGTAAAGCTTATCAAGTTCTTAGATATAAATTAGTTAGTGTGTCACAAGGATGATATCCGGCCTCGGTAAGCAACCGCTAAAGTTATTTCAGTTTACATGGCCTACAATAATTTATTTTGTTTTGAAACCGTTATCGTATTTGTGCTGTCTTTTGAATACGACATATTATAACATAAAATATAGGTGAACATGTTTATTAGTTACGCAAGGTTAACTACATAAAGAATATTTGGAGGTATTTTAAACTGATCTCCAAATTATAATATTGATACATAAAAATGGAAATTAACTTGGAACCCAAATTTAGATCACATTTATTTAATACTATTGTATATTCATTGATTGTGATCCATGGATGGGTCATCCTTAAACATAGCAGGGAAACGCTACAAATACTGACTTTAAACGTTTAAACATATAATCAAGAATATTTCTGAACTCTTTGATTACAGAATACTGAAAATATTGCAATTATATACCACATTCTCTGTAATGTGTCCGATAAATCATATTCGATGTCTTAATATGGCCAAAAGCATACAACTAAAACGAAATAAGGACCGTATTCAGAAACTAGCAGTAAAACAAGGTCTAAATTTGGACTATATAATTAAACGTGTCATTATAAGCTAATAAAATATAATATTTGTAGAGGTAATTTTTGTAACTTTAGATAGTGTTAAGGTTTCTTAGAAGCTGTAGAGTAGTCAATATCTTAAAATGTCCGTTGCTGAAACAGTTGGTAATGCGACGCGATTATTTCGACTGGGTTGTTATGTCACGTTTGTAATACTGAGTTTATATTTAGGTTTTTTGTTGTATTGAAAAGAGTATGTAATGTCGGAGAATTCGTAGTAGGTATAGGAAAATAATAATTTTTTCTTGTATATTAAAAACAAGAGTTGGCACAGTGTGAATAGTAAAATAAAACCCAAAAAGCAAGACACTGTTACACCGTTATACGTTTTAAGACTGTTTGCTATAATTGTTCCGATAAAAAATTAATTTTGTATAATTTAATTAAACGCCCAATTTCACTAATTGTGTTACTAATGGTAAAGATAGTCGTAAAACATATTAGTGTGACATTTTACATGATTTAATTTTGATGTACTGTAGTATGTTGTAAGTATAAGTATATAAGTGTATAATGAAAGTTTCTTTTCACACAGTTAAAATAATATTATTCTTGAATTACGTACGATGCTTCACACAATAATATATAACAACGTGTTACACAGAGCTAATATGAAAACTTACCCATTACGGCGGAACATTTCCTTGCGCACACATTCTAGCGGCGAACATTGCTAGTTAGCTCTTGAGCGGCGAAAAAAGGCAACTACTCCCACAACTGGTCTGATTTTGGCGCTAGTTGTCACCGTAGGTGCACTCGAGATTTATTATTACTATTATTATTATTATTATTACATAATATTAATACATCACGTATACCATCAAAATATGTGTCGTGTTCACCAGTCATGATATAACATTTCGTTGACTATCAAGTATAGAATAAAGTGTTATTAGTGTGTGATATACAGACATACATAGAGAGAGACGCGTGATTATATAAGCCTATAATTCCTAGAAGAAAATAAGCTATAAAAAGTAATTCTAGATATCAACGTTTGCCAACATTATAAACAATCGTTTAGCCAGTGTAACGAATTTGTTACGCGTAATTTCTTGCACCACAAACATATGTAAGAAAAGTTGACGCCACAGACCGTGGGTCAGAAATATGTCACTGAGAAAAATTAATTTACTTAAAAATTTGATAACACTGTTGTCTATGATTGCTCTTTCTAGATATTTGTCCATTGACTTCCAAAACCCCGTTAATTAAACGCCATTAAGATGTTCATGGGAAAAAAAATTTCTGAAATTTTAGTAAATTTTATACATACGTGACATGAAACAATAAATTTATTTTTTAATGAAACGGAATAATTTGAACGAAAAAAATGTATGATTAATTATTTTACAAAAATAGAAACAATGTTACTCAAATACGAACCTATACAATTTTCAGAAATAATTTTAATATAATTGCAGAATTCAACTCAAGTATTCATTAAATAAATTAATGGCGGTGGCATATATTCATTTGAAATAGAGACGACTTTAATTTCATCTGCTGTAACATTTATCAAGGTATAGGTTATACAATGTTCGCATATAAGTTAAAACTGAAATGCAAGAATACGTATTGGGAAATTTCCATCAAATGTATCTCACGCCGTGCTATAAGTGATAAGCAAATACGTTATGCATTTAGGTTACATTACATTTAATGTCACATTTGATTTTTCTTTGAATAATTATGCAAATTTGGAATTTCTAAAATTATTTTAATTTATTCTTTTAATTAAAGTATTATATATATATATATATTCAAAATATAAAATATTGCAATATGATAAACTGAGGGAAGGAATGTAGACTCAGGGTAGCGGTAAGGAAGTATATGTGAAGACGAGGCACTAACCAGGAAATTGCACGTCGGCGGAGATGCTGTCACTCCAGAGGAGGTTGTCGGCCCGGCAGGTGTAGCGACCACTGTCGTGTTCTGGGTGTGGAGATGTGACGACAAGACGACACACTCCTCCAGACAACTCCAGTTGCTGGTATCGTCCAGTAGCAGGTAGTGCTACCCCGCCCTTCAACCACGTGATCTTGGGTGGTGGCTGACTGCGCACTCTGCACTCCAGTACCAGCTCGTCCTCTGCCCAGCGATACGAGTCTGCACGCACATGCACAGTACGTCACACGTTCAGTCATACCCCCTTGGTGCCCGCATAAAACACCAGGGAGTCTATGCTCCAGTTTTCAGTCGTATGCGAGTTGAAAGCCGAGTAGACATTTTCAGGACATGGAGATTGATTATCATTCGGCTTTACATTCCTTTATGTTAAAAGCTAAAAAACGTTTCTTCACGTTGTGAAAAACACACCATTCGGCACCAATTTTTGGCAAATTTTTGGGAATGGCAGTAATATTGATTGACACATTATTACATAAACTGGGCAGTGTATGCATATCTGGATTATGTGTAATTTGTAACATGTATATAAAATATTATTCTGCTTTGAATCTGTTCTACAAAAAGTATTATAGTCCTATATCATGTTGTTATAACGTACTTCATAAAAGTAAAATACTTTTAATTGGACCCTTACAAAACTATATAAATTTAAGCACGTTTTAATGTTATCTTACAATTAGCGCATAGTCTACTGGCGAATAACAGCGTCCAATGGTTCTTAATAAAACAGAATTTAATATTTAGATTTTTGGTATTACAAGATATATATATATATATATATATATATATATATATATATATATATATATATATATATATATATATATATAATTCCACCTTACAATCGTCATCATGCCGTATCAGGGTGGGCGAGAATTCTTGGTGCAGGGTAGCTTTATACGTGTGTTTCTGTACATAGTGTTCTGTACATATTGCTTCTGAACATATGGTGCTTTCAAACAAATTGTTGTGTAACGGAGTTTGTCGAACAGCTTTTTCTGAATGTTCAGCTAATCCATTGTTAACTGCTCCGATAATAACAGTGTATAGTAGCACGTAGGTGTCTAATTACCCAGGAGTACTAATCTAATAACACATGTCATGCTTGTATACAATGCACAGAATATGGTTTGGCACCAGTAACACTGCTTTTGAACTATCTGGTTCTAAGCTTAGCTTAATGCGGCTCTATTATTAATTTATTTTGAGTTTGAAAAGACAACGAAACACTGTGTTTATTCATAAGACTACTTTAAAATTGTTATTGTCTATACAATTTTTCAACTAAATATACCAGTGTTACTTTTTACACAATGTGAAAATCACTGAAGTAACGAAAGTCAACACGTACTAATTTAGTTATAACAGTATAGGAATTTCCACGCTACCTTTGCTTGAGTTAATAATGGATATACCACATAGCATGTAAGACATACAGACTTCTGTTGAACAACATCTCTTATTTGCAGCTCAATCTCGGAGGGGTCTACTCAATAACTTTATATAGACATTATGACGGCCGAGTTTAGGTATGTAGTTACTGTTTTTATCTTGACATGACCGAAAGATATTCACTAACCAATTTACCTACCCTAACTCAGGCTACCTACCTCAGCTCAATGAATGAGCAGGAGGTGATTTAAGCGAAACGATGACCTCAACTCACACACGCAATAGAAGTAAACAAGCAGTAAATATGGTGGAATGTTTAAGAGTTACTCCCATACGAGTATAAAGATGTATAAATACATGTGTGATTATGTGTGTTTAATGCAAAACTATCCCAGTGAAATAGCAGTTTGTAGAGATAAATGTGTATTATTTTCAACGCTTCTACATTAAATAATAAATATACAAAATAAATTCCGTTCTGTGTTACACTCGTACAGTCATGTACTGTTCAAGGCATGTTTATTTATGTTTAATAGTAGGCTTACTGCATTTGACATTCGTGAAAACTGTTCATTATTACAAATTTACTACAGATATTTGACTTAAGCGTGCTGCGTATTTAAAGATGCTTGAATATGACGGTGCTGACTAAGTTGAATACAACGATAAATGTTATTAGGCCTAGGAGTGATGTGTGAGATAGTGTGAGGTAAGTGGGATTTACGTCTTGTCGACAGCGAGGTAATTAGAGACATTGGCACAGAGTTTAACACCATTGCAGAACCATGTGAAGCGTTGACCTTGGTCTTTGTTGAGAAATCATCCCAGGATTCGTCTGAAGCGATGTCAGGAAACCGCGAGAGATCGAAATCATTATGACCGTACCCAGAGTTACAACCCATTATTTTGTTACCGTTGCGTAAACACGCTCGGTTTCAATAACAAAGATTATATTTATAGATGAGTATAATGTATAAGTAGGCGACTCACCCTTGATGAGACGAGTGAAGGTGGGCGGGAAAGGCGCCGGTTCGAAGCCAGAGCGGACACTCAGAGCGGCACTGGATGATGTCTGTCCATGCTTGTTACTAGCCACACACGTATACTCTCCTGACTGAGACAAGGATGCAGCAGGCAGCTCCAGAGTAGCGAGGCCGCCTGTGTGGGTGGCACGCCACGTGACGTCGTCATGCGGCAGTGGCAGGCCATCTTTCAACCAGCTGACATCAGGCTCAGGACTGCCCAGTACTGCAGCTGTTAGCATGATGCGCGAGCCTTGCGCTGCGGTGCGGTCCGACAGCCTCGTGCTAAACACTGGCCTCTCGCCCCTGCCGTCCTGCAACATGCATCACTCACTGCTGAACACTGGCCTCTCGCCCCTGCCACCCTGCAACATGCATCACACACTGCTGAACACTGCCCTCTCGCCCCTGCCGTCCTGCAACGTGCACCACACACTGCTTAACACTGGCCTCTCACCCCTGCCGTCCTGCAACACGCGTCACACACTGCTGAACACTGGCCTCTCGCCCCTGCCGTCCTGCAACATGCATCACACATTGTTGAACACAGGGGGTCTATGCTCGAAATCGTTCGGGTTCCTAGTCTATTCGAGACGAGTCGAGTGGCTGAACTCGCATGCGGCTCTGCGTATGCGGGATGTGGTATGCTGGAGACACGTGCTCTAGTATTATTCACAGTCGAGCCGCATGCCGTACTGCTCGGAATGGACTGTTGGTATGCTTGAACACCTCTGCCGCCCTCGGAAAGTCTCTCGTATGCGAGTTTCTACTCGACTGGCAGTAGGTGGTCGGATTGATATACCGCATACGAGAAGTTGACAAAACATACGGTAGATAACACATTTTTCAGATGTGACTTTTAAAAATTCTCAAAAAATGTCTAAATTAAAATACTTAGTAGCTTTGCTTTCATAACTGACTCTTTGATAAATCAAAATAGTTAATATTTTATTATTTCTGTTCACCTATGCGTGTTGACTGTGTTGAGATATTTGGGAAGTAACAGCAGATGTATGTGCGAGAATTTATCAATGCATTAGCATTGATGTAAACCCATCCTTGCTCTACGGAAAATAAATACACATACATTATCCAACAAGTCATGTTTTTTTGGGTTGTGTAATCAATAAGAACAATTTCTTTCATTTATCATAAAATTAATTATATATATTTAAACTATTGCACAAAGCGCAAGATGGAAACAATTATTTTGAAGGTAATTCGTTGTTTGCGTAAGGGAGAATTTTGTAAATAATAGTATATTAAAAGAGTCTCACGTGCGAAATTTATATGTATATATATATATATATATATATTTACATATTATAAATGAACCAAAGTAGCTGCTTGTATTTAAAGAACATCCTATATTAGCCCTGTGTTACTAACGGACATAAACATTCGCCATATATCGTTGCCGAAAATAATTCAAAAATGTACAGTTCCTTGTGTTTCGCAAATTAAAACCATATTTATCAAAAATTAAAAAATTTTCTTCAGGGATGGTTTCGTCAAAAAAAATAAATTATGAAAAATATCTTAGCAAGCAGCTGTTCAAAGCGTTACAGTTAGCCACAATGAACGCATCATAAATGTCGCATAAACCGTTCCTCATTTGCAGTTTTTTTTAATCCGTGGCTCTTATCATTGTAATAAATATTTTTTTTTTCATCGGGATTGCTTTTGTTGGTATTACGAGCGAGTCATTTCAATGGCCGCCGCTTCTCACTCAGTACACTAATTCCGTATACGAGCTCTTGAAAGTGGAGCATACCGTTTTCTGCCGTATTCGTTTTCACAATTCGACTCGAGTGACGTGCAAACACAAATATGGCAGTCGTCGAGATCCAAACAGTTCACTTCGACAGTTAGAGATGTAGTTTTGTGTGTTATTCGCAGTTTTTTGGAAACAAATGTTCATAATAGAGCATTATTTTTCTCTAGAAACCGAATAACAGCAAAACTGTGATTAAATGTGTACGTCTTTACAACATAAAGTAACTAAGCGAAAAACAAGGGGAAAAAACACGTTTCTTATATATCAAGCCATTTGCTGCTGTTGTGGAGAAGAAAGGAATGACTAAGTGGTAAAACGCGTGCTATGTGTCGCACACGTATGACATGATTTGGGTTCGAGACTTTGTTTGGCAATTTTTTTTAAATTACTAGTCTTGTCCGTTTAGTTGAATTTCATCCTTTTAAACAATTTTGGCTACTTTTTAAATGTTTTTGGTTATATTATTACTGTCAATAAACGACCGAATTATATAAAACTACAGTTAATACGCCAGTTAAATTTAATTTGCTGTTCGCTGCAGTTCATTGAATTTTAAGTTAAATGATTCGTTTTAATTTCTCCTCGTGCTATTTATTATCAGGGAAATTATGTCAAAAATATAATTTTGTTTTACAAAATTAACTCTGTTAGTATCAGATTTGATAACTACGAAGAAATTTGAAAGGAAACAACAGTTTGCGGATAGAAAAAAAAAACATTTTTAACATGACATATTTACAATGCGGGATATATGGTTGGAAATACGTCAGCTATAAATCAAGTTACTAAAGGAATAAGAGTCTTTATTTTTAAATAGACAAATGAGTTGTCCAATGACACTGTATTTTAATCAGATTTTGAGTTTATTGAAGTCTTCTGTTGTGAATAAAATTGCAGTAATGTTAGGCTTAGCCCTTTGTATAGACGTGGTTTAAAGTTATACAATACTGAGGCGTTAATTGGAAGCTAAACGAATATTTTAATTGTTTTAATAATTTATATATTCTTAAGAGATATGAAATATTTTACAAAAAAGAATACTGTGACTGTTCTTACTGTAATGAAAATTTTCTAGATTTTGCAGTTTTGTATAATGGCATGTCAAAGTCCAAATTTGCATAAAACAGTTTTTACTAGAAAAAACATGTAACTTAACGAATGATAATTCACACTGAAGAACAGTGCCATCGGCTAGGCCAAGATATGAAAAAAAAACAGCATTTAACTTTTTTTTGTTTTTATAAAAAACTAAACTTCAAATATTAAAAAAAAAATTCCAAGTTTCTCAAACTTTAAAAAATACAAAAATAATATGTAATGCAGTTCTTACACATATCTTGGCGTAGACCAAGACACTGTTATTCAACGTGAATGGTTTCACATCGGTCAGTCTGTTCTTTTTAATATTAATATAAAATTTCTGTATTATATTTTGACTTTGGTATGCCATTACACAAAAACCTATGAAGCTAAAAAATTGTAATTACAGTAAAAATAGTTTAATTGTATGTCTACGAAATAACCATATACCGATCAAAAATAAAATATTAATAAAACAATAAAAAAATTTCGGTGAACTCGCTCCTTCAGAAGCACTTTTTCACCTACTACATGTCGTACTGCGCCGTACGTAGCTTTTATTATACAAGTCATCTTATATGTGTGAAGCCCCTCCGACATGGGAGATGTTTGCGAACAACAAACTCATCACTGAGATATATCACATTCAGGCATTCCTACTCACCAAACACAAATAATTAAAATAAGTTCAAACCACAAGAGTAAACTATAATAAATTATAGGAAATGCACCAGCGCTGTCAGTGAACGCTCATAAGTTCGAATTGTGTAACGGTATATTTGAAAGACTTAGGATCATTTAGTCTGAATAATGGTTCTCGAATATCAACGTGCCTTCTTAAGAATTTTTAAAAATAACATTTCATTAATAAATTCATGTATATAATTAATCATACTCATAAATAAATAAACATTCAAATTTAATATGTGTGAAATTTATAACTCAAACCACAAAAACATATAATGAACTAACGACTTTGGATTTTCGAGATAGTCGGCCTATAATCAAAATATTTTTAAACTTTAGAATAGTTAGGCCTATACACATTTTGGAACAATGCATTTGCTGAACAAGCTGTGTGTTATTTGTGATAACGCATATCCTTTATCCTAAGTTCAACAAATTACTAAGGTGTTCGTTTTAAAATGCATGTAAAACATAAGAATTAATAAAACTTACCTTTCGGAACTCAGATGCATCGGCATTAGTGTGATTAACTAGGTTAATAAATATTTATCTTTTGGTGATGTTCAAAATGCTTCAAGTAAAAGTTATCAGTACATGAATTTATTTATAAGTGCGATTTTTGAACTAACTTGGTTTAGTGACTTACGTGCACACCTTCAGTTTTGCTTCGTGGTCAGTGATTGGATGTTAGTTACTCTCAGCGTTTTGGCGTTATACCCGCTAATCACAGAAGTGTGGTGCGTCAGTAACCTTATTCTGATTGGCACAGTCAAATATGTGACGCCTCTACACAAAGACACGTAACCAATAAACACGAATCAGAGCTACAGACATGCACGTAGGACATTGAAAGAGAGCAGCACAAATATCTTTAGCGAAAATTATCGGCCTATGTATAAATAATTACTTGAACTACGTACTTGGTAAGCTATTATATCCTTACTTTAAACGTTCCAAGACACTTGTTTTGGAAAAAAAAAATTGGCGAGATTAAAAAGTCTTATATTTACATAGTTATTAAATAACTCTAGGAAAGTGTAGTAAATTTTATCTAAAATGTTTACCACAACGCTACAGTCCACACAGTTTTAAAATGTGAAATCATTTTGACAAATCATTTGAAAAATGTTTTTATTTAAAATTATAATTAGTTGTAATGTTATTGACGTCAGGCTAACCTTAACTTACAATTTTATAATTTAAATTTCGGTATGCACTTAATATTGTGCTTTGAAATTAAGAATTTTCTAAAATGAAATTCAATATATTTAAATATTTTGTAAATATTTAATGTTAAATGTAATTACAATTTACCTAGCCCTGGAATATTGCGCAAGTTTTCCTGCATGTTATGTATACTATACAAACATTACCTTTATACCTTACCTAAATAAACTTTCAAACTAGGCCTTTATAACATTTTATTAATATTGATGACTAGCGTAAACATAAATCAGACTCACAACTGCTTGATAAACTAGTTTTCGTTATATTGCATTGAATGAATTTTGGATTTAATTTTTAATCCTTAAAATACAAAACTCTCTGAAAAGTAAAACAGCAATACGCAATATGATGTTGTGCACACAGTCGTATGCGAGACGGCCGAGGTACTCGGTTTGAACCACTCGACTTCCATTCCGAGCGCTCCAAGTCGACTCGAATGGTTCCAGCATATCAACACCGTGTTCCGTTCGGCTAAACACCATTCGGCTTCCTACTCGCATGCGACTGAAAACTCGAGCATAGACCCCCTGGCCTCTGTCGCCCCTACCGCACTGCATCACGCATCACATTTATGTCTCTCAGAACAATCGTATACTCGTTTTATACAGTTTCGGTTCTCTCTCACAGTTCAACAGTCGCAATGTATAACAAAACTTACTGAATATTTTGAGGAAAAGAAATCGCATATTCATTTCAAAACCGAAAATATAATTTAATATCGGTCCAAATACTTACAAATCATAAAATGTAAGTTCGCTCAGAAATGTAAACATTTCTCAAGTTAGTACCTTCTACTACGACGCCCGCTGCATGTTAAACACCGGCTGCTTGCCCCTGTCGACCTGCAATACGCATCGCTCAGTTGACGTACCAGGCGTCGCACATCTAAGACTTTTTATATCTGGATTACGCATTGCTTCGTACCACGAATGAGATTCCCAAGGGCTAGTTTTGCTTTATCGAAAGTTATTTGGTCTTGTAATCGTATGTTCTAAGGATCTAATCTTCCCGGTACGTAATTTTCCCTGAATTAAATACGTAAAACGTAAGAAAAATGTTGCACCATTTTAATTGGTTTGGGCTGAAATCACTGGTAGAGAATTGTGCGGGTTCCTCGCAGGCATTATCCGTGTACATTCATTTAATGTAATCCGAAGCAGTGTTGAAACTTCGTAATAAGTTGAACAATAGCATTGGTATAAGTTTTTCAAATGTCGAATATTATCTTAAGTTTGCATTTGTATATAACCATGTGTTGTAGAAAATATACAATGTTTTAAGTGTCGTAGTTTGAAACGAAACAAACTTTATTTATAGAAGAGTGTTAACAGGCTGAGCAATATTGTATTCGACAACAAATATTAATAGAGAAAATAGAATTCCGATACACAATATTTATATTTCTTCCAAACGCGTGTTGTCATAACTTAAAAAAATTAGATAACTTCATCAAATATTTTCGTGCTAGTTAAATTAAATAAAAAATTCTATACCACATACTTATCAATAGTATTTAGGAAGATTATCTTCGGTTATGACTACGAAATGATAAGTAAAATACATTCACAAGGATGTGACACACGGTAAGTATTAGACAAACCGCAATAACATTTTTCCGAACAGTTAAAATAAATGCAAAGTGATCATAATAAGTAAGTTCTGGGGCACAAACAGTCACTTTTTCGTGTTCTTTGCAATGAAGCTAGTAGTTATGTTCTTGCAGTACAAAATGCAGTTTGTGCTGCTTCCTGAATGAAACTAATACCTAGGTGTTGTGGAATTCATCACAGGCTGTAAAATGCTGCTTGTTCTGCAGACAAGTACAACAAGCCTCCAGTTAGATATTATGTATTTTTCCATCGGCATTGTTTGTAATTTGTTCGAGTATTCGCTACATTGCAGACATAAGCATTTTATTATTTATTATGTGTTGCAGTTTGTGTTCTTCCTAATAGGATATTTAAAATAGAAAATTCTACCTGTTCCGTCTCAAACAAAAAAAGTTTAGCAATGGAAAAACTGTTCAGTATTGGATAAACCATAGGGCTGAAAACGAAATATTTAAACACACTTTTTTCAGTCACCAGTTTTTAAATTATCTTTATAAAGAATCGTACCTAACATAAGATATACAAATTGTGTAATTTTTCCTTGACGTATGGTATTTTCGCTTCCAACAACAGCAATTGGGGTTCGAATCTCGGCGGGTCAGCCCTTTTAATCCAGATATATTCTGAGAAGGTAAATTACCTGCTGAGCCTACACATTGCTGAAGACATTGATTTGTAACCAAAGCAACAGGATGAAGATTCAGAAAAAAAGAATACGAGGTAAAACTATAAAAATACTATAAGGAAAATTGCATACAAGAATGTGGTTACTGAAACAGGCCAGGCATAAATATAAACTGTTCATATCGACTCACCACAAAGACAAACTCGTATAAATACGTAAATAAATATACGAGAACAAGCTGAAAGTTTCGATACTTGCAAGTGGGATCATGAATTCGGTGTATATTAATAATCAGACTTAACATATCGTACATGCAACTCCACCATGTCGTGTCCCACAATTAATGATATTTACGAAAAACCCTTTCTGAAAACATAATGGGAGATGGAAACTTTTATTCGCACAAAGTAAACCAAGATTAATTTTTTGTGGGATATGACATTGTTATTGCACCCTAAGAGAAATTAAAATTAAAAGATACAGCTAAATTTGTAGGATAACTCACCTTATGTGTATCCCGGACACGGAAGGTGCTTGGCTTATCAAAAGGAAGCTCTTCCATGCTGGCTAGGCTGGTATCTTCGGCAACACTAACTTTGTACGGGACAATATGTGTAGTGTGTCCTGGAGTCAAGGTACTTGAAGTAACAGATTCAGTCAGAGTTGAACTGCCACCAGTGGTATCACTATTCACCGCCATTTTCTTCAACGAATAGTCAGTAACGGTGGCATCGTACATATCGCAGCTTTTAGCTCGCTTGTGGATAGCATTATCTGCAGAGTTGCCTGGTAGGAGGAAATCACTTTGCTCCCTTCCTGTACTAGTCAAGTGATTTTTAGCATCAACATTCCTTTCTGCCTCGTGTTCATCGTAATTTGGTTTTGCTCTCCTCTCTGTTTTTGCCAAATCGTTTTCAACTTCCATCTCCTCAGCTGATTTCTTGCGCCCACTCACACCCTTCGCAGAATCAGATTTCCTTTCTTTTCTGTCACCTTTTTGTTTCTTGCCGCTGTTAGTAACTTCCCTTTTCGTTTCTGTCTCACTCACGGTCGTTTCAACGTATTTATCTTTGTTCTCGTCATCTACTTTGCCTGCACCTATGCTGCCAGTCTTTTCCAAGTCTCGTTTTTTTCTTGACTGTGAAATCTCAATTTGATCTTCTACATCTTTAGGGATTTCTTCTAAGTTATGAGAAAGAGGTTTGTCAATTGTTTGCTCTCTTAAACGGTTTTTCACTTCAGCTGCTTTTTTGTCTTCGATGATATCCTTAGCAAGATTTACATTTTCTTCTTTTTCTTTACCTGCCCCTTGGTTGAAATTAAGATTTCCTTGCTCTTTCCTCTCATCACCGGTTTGCGAATCAGTTGCTTTCTTCTGACCTAGGGATTCAACTTCGCCGTCTATCGCATCGTTCTTTTTACTAATCTCGTGTTTCTTCTTTATACCAGCTTCGCTTTCTTTACGTTTTGTCTGGCCTACTTTCTTCTTAGGTTTTGGTTGCTTCTTTTCTTTATCTTTCCCTTTCTCTTCTACTATTAGATCAACTGCAATATCGTTCTTTTCTTGGCCATGGGATTCTGTATAGTTTCTTCCATTTTGTTTGTTGTCATGAGTAGGATGACTGATTTCCTGTTCATTTGTTTTAATGATTCCTGAGCTCTCTCCATGTTCTGTTATTGCACATTCAACTGATTCGTTAGCATGTTCTTTAGTATCTCTATCATCTTTCTTGCTATTTTCGTTCTCTTTAGGGACTACTGTTTCCTTATTTAATGTAACAGAATCAATTTTTATTGTTTTTTCACTATTTTTCTTAGAATTACTTTCATTATATTCTCTTGAGATCTTTTCGTTACCCTTTTTACTAACTCTATAGTTATTATTTTCTTGGGCAGCAATCAGCTCTTCAGTATTATTACATTCAGAATCTTCCTTGCCATTACCTTGTGTTAAATCTACCTCCAAAGTTTTTGAATTTTCAACAGTGGAATTTTCTGATTCTGTGCTTTTACTATCTTTAACATGATTATTTATGTTCTTTAATACATCTTGATTTATATTTCCTTGTGCGTCTGTTAAAGCTTCAGTCTCAGTGTCTTTTCCTTCACTTTCATTTCCACCACTTTTGTTATTATCATCTTTACTCTCATTTTCTTTGTCATCAACTGCTCTTAAAAATTTTTCGTTTTCCTCTTCTTTCTTGCATGCTTGAATGCTTTTTCCGGAGTTCTTTGACAGCTCGTCTTTTTCGGTTTTCATTTGCTTTGAAGCACTTGTATGATGATTATCTGTACCTTCATTTTCTTTGTCATCTACTGCACTAACACGTGATTCTTCCTTATCTATATCCTTACATGACTGAGGAATATTTTCTGAGAGCTTTTTCAATCCATCTTCTGCTTTATTTTTCTTAGCTCTTTTGTTTCCTGCCTTGCTTTTAGCTGTTTTTTCAGTTTGCTCTTTAGGAGTTTCTATTATTTCATCAGATTTTAATTTATTTTCTGAAATACCTTCGTCTTTTACTTCTGGCTTTTTCTCTACATCACCGTGTTTCCTTTCTAACGGTTTCTTTACACTACCTTCTTGCTGCTTTGCTTCCGACAGGTCAGGTTCTTGCATATCTTTTTCAGTGATCGTCTCCCCTGATTCAGTTACTTTTTTAAGTTCTTTGTGAGTTCTTTCATTATGATCGGTGATATCAGGATATGTATTTTTTTCAGTTTCTCTGGTATTGTCTTCATTCCCTTTGTGTCGTTCCAGGTGTTCATCCTGTTTCTTAACTTGCTGTTTTTCTTCTGCACTCTGTTTGTCTCTGACATCTTCAATTTGACTTTCTTGCTCACTATTATTATCTTTGTTAAGAATTTTCACACTTTCGTCAGTGCATTTTTGTGCATCTGTTTCGGATAAATCAGTGTGCGCATCAACAGTAGTCTTCTTTTGTGCATTCCCTGATTCAATTTCTTGTACAGTATCTTGTATTTGTATGGTCAATGAATCTTTAGTTTTAACATTAGTTCCTTCACTGCCTGTTTCGGAACGGGGAATTGTTTCTCCTAATTTCTGGGAATTTTTTCTACTTTTAGATTTATTTTTAATAGAGGGCTCAGTATCGTTAGTAAGAGTTCGACCTGTTTCAACATTTTTACCATCGGAATCTTCATTAGTGGCTACAATTTGCTTAGAGCTAGAGGTTTCTGTTTTTCTCGGTTTATCATTGCTATTCTGTACGGTTTCAATTTGTGTTTTGTCTTTTGGAACCTGTGCATCAGCCGAATTAGTTTCTTGTTTTTCGTTCCCAATGCAACTGATTTGTTCATTGGGTTTTAAACCATCATCATCGTTCATTTGACATAACACATCTGTGTTTCCTGTTCCTATGTGGCTCTTTGCTTTTACTTGGTTTATAGTTGGTTCTTTCACGTCTTCCGATTGACTATCAAGATGTATTTTCTTTTCTGTATGCTTTTCAACCTCTTTAGATACATCACTGACGATTTTGTCTTTTGATATTGAGCCATGATCTTGTCCAATTTCTCCTTCATCATTTCCAATGCAAACTATGCCTGAAATGGCAGTTTCGTATTTGGTTTCTGCTTCTTTGAGACTTCCATTTGCTTCCCCTACTGCCTGTGCCTTTAATTCCTTTTCGATCAGTGTTTTGGACTTATTTTCCGAATTAATTTCTTGCTCGTTAACGACTTTCATTTGCTCAGTTGCTTCAGAAATATTTGGCGAACACTTATTGATACCCTGTTTTTCGGCGGTCCCACTCTCATGAGTAAATAATTCATTCTCTCCTATAATTCGTTTAGAAACTTCTGAATTTACTGCCAACTGTTCTTCGGAAATTTTTGATTTATTACTGTCTAGGTTATCAGTTGTAATGGCATTCATTTCTTCGATATTAAGAGATTCTGGTGTTAATTTTTGTGTTGACATTTCTAAGCCATCCGTGTCACTTCCTCGACCAGATTTGTTTTCTTTTGTGTCATTTATCGTCTTCTCTTTCTCAAATTTCATATCACTTTTTTGGTTTTCATTTAAAATATGTCTGCCTCCGTTTTCTTTAATTTTTACAACAGAATTATTTGTTTCATTAGCTGGTCCCTTAAAATCCATCAATCTTACTTCGTTGTTACATTTGTGTGCAGCCGTTTCAGACACACCAGCTTCAATAATTGTGTTTTCAGTTTGTTTTGATTGGTCAAATGCGGTTTTGCTAGTATCTTCAGTAAAATCTATTTCGGATTGTATGGACTGGGAGGAAATGGTTTGGTCCTTATCGTATGGATTTTTATTGATTTGTAATGCACTTCCACTAACTTCACGGCTAGCCAATATATTATTTTTATGATTAATTTTATAATTTTTTTCATTACTCTCAAACACCTTAGTTGACCCTTCTTCGTTGGATTCCTGTAATTGCATTTCTCCAGGTGCAGAGGTTTTTTCTTTTTCAAATTCATCTGCTGGAATACTTGCACATGAAGAGGTTATTACGTCAAATGGATATGATTTTTTTTCTGTCGCTGATTCTTTAGCAGACCTGCTGTCCAAACAGTTATTTTCTGCATGGATCAACACAGACATTACTTGATCATTCTTTGGTAATGCATCTCTGTAAGAGTTAGCACCTGAATGTTTTTGCAATTGTGATTCCCCGACAGAAGGTTTCTCTTTATCTTGTTCCTTTCGATCATTTGAATATTCAGATTCATTTACAGTTTGTAAAATGCTAGCACTGCCTATCTTAATACTGTTTTCTATGGTTCTATCTTCCACTAAGCAGGTTATCCCTTCCTCTATTTTGTGTAACTGCTCCACTATACTTTCCACTGGTGTTATTTCAAGTTGCTTATTTTTTTCAACTTTGAAACTGCATGGAAAAGTGTTTTCTTTGAGTGAAATTCCATCATATATCTTCTGAACTGAAGATAATATTTCTTTAAAAAGTACAGATTTGGACTGTGGATAACATCTTACAATTGTCTGAGAAGTCTGTTTATCAAGTTTTTGTATATTTGATGTCAATTCCTGTATCGGGATAGACAAATTCGTCAGTTGTTCATCGGGAAGCAGTTTAGCTGACTCTACAATCTGTTTTTCGGCTTTGTGGAGACTTTCCATAACATGAGTCACAGAATCTGGCATTTTTGAATAGTGTGTTACATTTAGTGCTTGTAAATCTTCTGAATTTAAAAGAAACTGAGTTACTTCTTGTGTCTGTGCGACACATTCACAAAGTTTCTTTACAGTATAAGCAAGACTATCAAGTTCTGATGACTTTGCTGAATAGTCTGAACATTCCTGTTGTTCTACAGGAACGTAATCTAGTTCCAAAAGGGTTCGCTTTAAAGCACACATAGGTTCGGTCAATTCTGTAACTACACGTTTCCTTGCTTGGTCTGGATACATTTCTTGTACATCTCCAGAGGTTTTTGCTTTCTCAAATGTTGCGACTATTTTCTGGAGTTCTGTGATAGGAACAGATAACTCTGCCCTTGTTTGAACCATATTTATTTTATCCACCATTTCAGGTGACATGTTTTCTTTAACTTTCTCTAGGGAATTAGTAATGTTTTGCAAAGATGACGCTATTCTATCAACCAAAGCTACAGCATTTTGCTGAGGTAAATGTGCAGTACAATCACTTGCTACACCTGTTTCTTGGAAAGTAGAAAATGACAATTTAGGACATTCTGGTAATACAAGCATTTTATTATCTGTAGGTAGTTCTGTTAAAACATCTTCTGACAATTCTTCTTTTAACGTATGTCTTGATTCTATATTTTGCTGTTCAGCTTTATGAAAGTCATCAACTACATATGATACATAATTTGCTGATTTTTCAGTACGATATGTTTCCGGCATGGCTTGTATATCTTCACAGCTTGAAAGTACTTGAGTCTTTTCTTGCAGCAGAGCTACACATTCACAGAGTTGCTTTACTGGATTTGATAGACTAATAAATTCTGACGATTCTACAGAACTGTCAGTACTTTTCAGTGACTCTAAAGGAATTTGCTCTAGTTGAGAGATAGCTTGCTTCAAAGTACACACAGGTTTTGCTAATTCTTCTACTACAAGTTTCATTGCATTGTCTGAAGACAGTTCTTGCACATCTTCATAAGCTTCTACATTTTCAATCATTGCGACCATTTTCTTGAGTTCGAGTACCGGAACAACTAATCCTAGCTTTATCTGAGCAATACTTATGTTCTCTATACTACTTGCTTCCTCAGCTAATATATTTTCATGTACCTGCACTAAATATTTGTTTATGTTTTCCAAAGGTGTTGCAATTTCATCAAGTAAAGCCACAACTCCAGACTGAGCTAAGTGTTCAGTATATTCGAATACCAAACCCAATGCTTGCTCTTCCAATCCTGAGTTATTTGCACTTCCTGAGGAGTCTGGCATTTCAGCTTCAGTAGACAAATCTGCAAAATCACACTTTTCTTCACTAGTTTCTAGCAGTTCTACCTTTGACATGTTCTGTGATTTCATACTCTGCTTTTCAGCTTCATGGAGATCTTCATCGGTGTGTGAAACAGATTTAACCAGCATTTCAGAACTACAGGGTTCCGGCTTTGTTTGTTCTTTACCACAGCTTAGAAGTATTTGTGCCTTCTCTTGTAATACTGAAACACACTCACACAGGTTCTTTACTGGAGTTGTTAAACTAACATGTTC
>PNEQ01000179.1:54546-75258 GCA_003012365.1 Medauroidea extradentata
TGTGATTTCATACTCTGCTTTTCAGCTTCATGGAGATCTTCATCGGTGTGTGAAACAGATTTAACCAGCATTTCAGAACTACAGGGTTCCGGCTTTGTTTGTTCTTTACCACAGCTTAGAAGTATTTGTGCCTTCTCTTGTAATACTGAAACACACTCACACAGGTTCTTTACTGGAGTTGTTAAACTAACATGTTCTGCTGTATCAACCAAACTGTCAGTAGTGCCCAATGTTTCTAAAGGAATATGCTCTATTAGAGAGAGAGCTTGCTTCAGTGCACACAATGACTCCGTTAATTCAGCACGCTCGTGATTGCTAGCATTATCGAGAGCAATTTCTTGCACACTTTCGCATGCTTCAGCCTTTTCAAACAATGCTACAATTTTATTGAGTACTACTATAGGAACAGCCATTCCAGCTTTTATTTGATAATTTCTTAAATTGTGCATACCTGTAGCTTCTTCAGATAATATATTTTCTTGTACTTGCACCAAAGATTTGCTTATATTTTCCAAAGGTTTCACAATTTCATCAAGTAATGCCACAACTCCAGACTGAGCTAAGTGTTCAGTATATTCGCTTACCAAACCCAATGCTTGCTCCTTCAATACTGAGTCGTTTGCAACTCCTGAGGAGTCTGACATTTTAGCTTCGGTAGACAAATCTGTAAAATCACACTTTTCTTCACTAGTTTCTAGCAGTTCTACCTTTGACATGTTCTGTGATTTCATAATGTGCTTTTCAGCTTCATGAAGATCTTCATTGGTGTGTGAAACAGATTTAACCTGCATTTCAGAACTACAGGGTTCCAGCTTTGTTTGATCTTTGCCACAGCTTAGAAGTATTTGTGCCTTCTCTTGTAATAGTGAAACACACTCACACAGGTTCTTAACTGGAGTTGTTAAACTAACATGTTCAGATGTATCTACCAAACTGTCAGTAGTGCCTAATGTTTCTAAAGGAATATGCTCTATTTGAGAGAGAGCTTGCTTCAGTGCACACAATGACGCTGTTAATTCAGCACGCTCGTGTATGCTAGCATTATCGGGAGAATTTTCTTGCACACTTTCACATGCTTCAGCCTTTTCAAACAATGCTACAATTTTATTGAGTACTACTATAGGAACAGCCATTCCAGCTTTTATTTGAGAATTGCTTAAATTGTGCATACTTGTAGCTTCTGCAGATAATATATTTTCTTGTACTTGCACCAAAGATTTGCTTATATTTTCCAAATTTTTCACAATTTCATCAAGTAATGCCACAACTCCAGACTGAGCTAAGTGTTCAGTATATTCGCTTACCAAACCCAATCCTCGCTCCTTCAATAATGAGTCGTTTGCAATTCCTGAGGAGTCCGACGTTTTAGCTTCAGTAGACAAATCTGCAAAATTACACTTTTCTTCACTAGTTTCTAGCAGTTCTACTTTTGCATTGATCTGTGATTTCATACTGTGCTTTTCAGCTTCATGAAGATCTTCGTCGGTGTGTGAAACAGATTTAACCTGCATTTCAGAACTACAGGGTTCCAACATTGTTTGTACTTTACCACAGCTTAGAAGTATTTGTGCCTTCTCTTGTAATAGTGAAACACACTCACACAGGTTCTTAACTGGAGTTGTTAAACTAACATGTTCTGATGTATCAACAAAACTGTCAGTAGTGCCTAATGTTTCTAAAGGAATATGCTCTATTTGAGAGAGAGCTTGCTTCAGTGCACACAATGACGCTGTTAATTCAGCACGCTCGTGTATGCTAGCATTATCGGGAGCAATTTCTTGCACACTTTCGCATGCCTCAGCCTTTTCAAACAATGCTACAATTTTATTGAGTACTACTATAGGAACAGCCATTCCAGCTTTTATTTGAGAATTGTTTGAATTGTGCATACTTGTAGCTTCTTCAGCTAATATATTTTCTTGTACTTGCACCAAAGATTTGCTTATATTTTCCAAAGGTTTCACAATTTCATCAAGTAATGCCACAACTCCAGACTGAGCTAAGTGTTCAGTATATTCGCTTACCAAACCCAATGCTTGCTCCTTCAATGCTGAGTCGTTTGCAATTCCTGAGGAGTGTGACATTTTAGCTTCAGCAGACAAATCTGTAAAATCACACTTTTCTTCACTAGTTTCTAGCAGTTCTACTTTTGCATTGATCTGTGATTTCATACTGGACTTTTCAACTTCATGAAGATCTTCGTCGGTGTGTGAAACGGATATGACCTGCATTTCAGAACTACAGGGTTCCGGCATTATTTGTACTTTACCACAGCTAAGAAGTATTTGTGCCTTCTCTTGTAATAGTGAAACACACTCACACAGGTTCTTTACTGGAGTTGTTAAACTAACAAGTTCTGATGTATCTACCAATCTGTCAGTAGTGCCCAATGTTTCTAAAGTAATATGCTCTATTTGAGACAGTGCTTGTTTCAGTGCATACACCGACTCTGTTAATTCAGCACGCTTGTGTATGCTAGCATTTTCGGAAGGAATTTCTAGCAAATTTTCGTATACTTCAGCATTTTCAAACACTGCTATAATTTTATTGAGTTGGACTATTGGAGCAGCCAAACTTGTCTTTATTTGAGCGGTACTTATTTCTTGAGTCTTGTTTGTTTCCTGATCTAATACAATTTCTTGTACTTGCACAAGTGATTTAATTATATTTTCCAAAGGTTTTGTAATTTCATTTTGAATAGTTTCAATTCTTGTTTGGGATAAATGTTCCGTATAATTTTTCGAATTAAAAGTAGTTTCCATTGATTGGTCTGATAATTTTTTACTTTCATCAAGGTCTGGCATTTTATCACTGCTGAGCAAATCGGCTAAAACACACTCTTCTTCCTTATCAATGCACTTTTCTGCACTGAACAATATATTCGTTTCAACAAATTTCGTATCAGCTCTATGAAGATCTTCATCAATATGTAATACAGAGTTATCTGCACTCTCAGTACGATAATTTTCCTGCAATGTTGGTAAATTTTTACAACTGGAAAGAAGAAGTGCTTTTTGCTGTAATTTTGAAACACCCTCACATAGCTGCTTAATTGAAGATGATATCCTAACTATTCCTGATAACTCTGTTAACGTATCTGTGCTTTCAAATGTCTCAATGGGAATGTGATCTAGTTGACAAAGGGCTTGTTTCAAATCACACAATTGTTTTGTTATTTCTCCAAATACAATTTTGTATTCTTTATCTAGTTGCAATATTTGCAATTTTTCAGATGTCTTGATACTTTCAGTCATTGCTACAATTTTTTTGAGCTCTACAACAGGAACTGCCAACATTGACCTTATCTGGTCAATGTTTGCATTCTTTGCTTTTTCAGTTAATATTTTTTCTTGGACTTGTTGTAGTGATATATTTATGTTTTCCAATGGTGTCACAAGTTCACTAAGAATAGCTAAAATTCCTAGCTGTTTTTGATTATCAACATTATCACTTGTAATAATTGTTTCTTGGTTCGCAGAGACTGGCAATTTTGCTGATGTCTCTGTCATTTTACTATCCATAGGCAGTTTGGATACAAGAAAGGATTGATCCATATCTTGTGTCACTTCTTCGTTCAACGCTTTCGGCGATACTGTAGTGAGTTTATCCGCCTTGTTTAGATTTTCAAGTAAATTTTGTGTAGAAATAGCAGGAATTTCCGCAAGACATATTTCCTGCGGTGTATGCATATCTTTATAGTTTGAAAATATATGCGCTTTCTCTTGTAATAGTGCAACACACTCAGAGAGGATTTTCACTTCACCTACTAAACAATCCAGGTTTGATGCGGCCGCCAAATTGTCAGTACTTCCCAATGTTTGAAAAGGAATATGCTCCATCAGGAAAAGTGTTTGCTTCAACGAACATACAGGTTTTGCTAATTCCGAAAATAAAAATTTTCTTGCAGGTTCTTGAGAACTTTGTACAGCTTCATTAGCTTCTTCTTTTTCAATAAATGCGACAATTTTTTTTAGTTCTGCAATAGGAACAATCAACTCTGTCCTTAACCAAGTATTGTTTTTACAGTTATTTGCTTTCTCAGTTAAAGTATCATTTTGTAACAGCACTAGTGATTCACTTACACTTTTTAAAGGTGTCGCGATTTTATCAAGCAAAGACACAAATTCCGTTTCAGTTAAGTGTTCAGCAATAATTCTTGAAGTATCCGTTTCCTTACTAGTAGAAGATATTACTGATGTATCATCAGTACATTGTTTTATCTGATTAGCTGTCCCTGCGTCTTCACGAAACATTATAAGTAAGTCTTGAAATATATTCAGCTTATGTGAGAATTTATTTAATAAATCAATGTCTGAATTTTCAGCCACACACAGAGCAGACATTGATTGAGGTATAAGTTCTTTCACAATTATGATCTCCTTCCTGATTCTTTGAAGGGAATATTTTAAAGCTGTAACATTTTCGATTGGATTTTCATCTCCATGAGATTCGCCCATCTCTAAACGAGATATCTTAGTCTGTAGTTCTGTACTCAATATATCTACTATTTTTATTCCACCTAAGAGTTCAGTCGCAGGTAAACATTCAGGTGAATTTTCAAGCACATTTTGTACTAAAGGAATAAGATTTTTCATCTCTAACATGGATTGAACCATCAATGGAAATTTTTGAAGTTCATTATCGGAAGATGTTTCCTGAAGGTTTGGCTCTACTGTAATTACTGGTTCAGTGAAACCTGTTATGTTTTTAATCCCTTCCAAAGAGGTTGTTGATAATGAAGAAGGTAAGATATCTTTATGAAAATGACTTTTTTCTCTATAAACGGCAATAAAGTTTTCAATCACAAAGAGTAAATTCTCCATTTCTTCAACAGTTTTAGCCATCTGTGATTTTAAAGAAACAGTAACTTCACTGTTAAGAACATTACCTTTTTTGTCACAAATGCTATTTTGAGCATTTGCAGCCAAGTCTAATAATTTAGTACCTTGCTGACCAAGCTTTCTTAACGAACATAGGAAATCCGCACTATCTTTTATGTCATTATTTTCTTCTATAAACATTATGCTTTTGTGAATTTCTTTCAACGGTTTCTCAATGGTCTTCAGTAAATTAATGTTATCATCTGATAAGGGTTCATTGTATTCAAGACAAAGTTGTTGCTGTATGAGAGCTGCAGCGTTCCTTAATTCTTTTACTGGAAGAGATAAAACTTTAGAGAGAGATGAATTCGACTGTTCAGTAAAACTGGCTTCAGATTCATCTACTCGTGACTCCATTGCAATCGAACATTGTTCTGGGGTGGCAGTTTCGTTCTGTATAGCAATTTTCCTCGATGAAAGAATTTCTGGCGTCAAAGTACCTATGTGGGAGGAAAAACACAGGTTTTCTTGTTCTTGTGATAAGTATTTTTGCAATTCTTGTATTGAAATTATAAAACTTTCATAAAGTAAACGTTCACACTCAGGAAGGTCTGGTAAACATGCAATTAAACTTAAATCCATTCTAATAATTTCCATGTGTTTACTTATATCTTCAACAGCATCTGAAAGAGCTTCGAACACAGTAGTATTAGGGTTGTCATTACTTACAGTTTGTTTAAGAAATGATTGGAATCTTTCGATAGGCACGACAAGAAGCTTAACCATCGCATGTGGTTCATTATTTTGTTCCTTTTCAAAAATGTATTTTGTAATGGCGTCAGAAACATTTATTACCTTCAGTACTGGTTTTTCATATATGCTTAAAAATTTAACAGATGTTAAAGTCGACGACATTACATCATGAGGTTCTATATTCTCCCCAACAGTTTCGCTGAAATTTAATTCCTTGTTGTCCTCTAAACATAATTCAACTGAACTCAGCTTAGACGTATTATATTCGTCTATCAGTTTTTGTAATTCAGTGATTGAATATTCAGTAGAATGATGAAGATCTGTTAGAAATATTTTGAATTGCTGATTGTTTTCGAACGATGCCAATTCTTGAGTTTTTCTGCTGCACTCCAGTAGTACCTGTAGCGGACCAGAACAATTCTCTTTAAGTAGAGAGGGTAATATTTGTTCATTATCGCACCTTAGTTTTAATTTTTGTAGCACCAAGTGCAGATCTTCTGATACATCTCTTATTTTGCTAAGAATTTTTTTACCAGTCGATTTTATGAGAGGATTTTGAAAGTTATTTCTTAGTCTTTTTTTCATATTTTCATGGATATCTTGAAAACTTTGAACACAAGTCTCAAATTTTATCATCATATCCAAATAATTAGCTGGTTTAGCTAAATTATCAGTGCTTATATTTTGTATTTCTTTAGTAAATTCAAACTCATGAGTATTTGGAGCAATTGTGCTTCCATCTTCACCTTGGAGTGCTTCAAAATGCAGTTTCTGCTGTATTCTAGATAATCCCTTACGCAAATCGTGCATTGGTTGTGCTAAATTTTCAACTAATTCAATGACGTAGTCAGATAAAGGTTCCACATCTGACTCTACTGATGTTTGTTCCTTAACAACTAAAATTCCTTTTCTGACATCAGAAACTGAGCCAGCCAAAGATTTCAGTAGTACTTTTCCTATTTTTTGTGATATGCTCTCTTCACGAATTTGAGAATCCATAAAAACTAAGGACTGATATAAACAATCCAGTGGCTCAATTAGGTCTTCTAAGATAGATAGGCTTTCTCTTTCACTTAGAGGCTGTTCTTCAGGTCCTAAATATGCCTGTGTTTCAATCAACTGAAACCCCATTTCCAATTTGTGTAGTGAATTTTGAAATGAATCGAGAACATTTTGACTAGTTTTGACTTCGACGATGGGATCCACAAAATACTTTTCAATTTCGTGGAACTCATGTTGTAAAATTTCCAAAGGAGGCAATAGTGTCTCCATAGCAATGCTTTCAGGAGACAATCTTCCTGATGTTCCAGACACAGTTTTCTGTATTAAAGACATGCCTTGCCTAAGTTCTTGAAGAACTTGAACAAATCTTTCCATTCTCAAAACTTTTTCTTCCAGTGACATAACATTTGTGAATTTGGAACATTTTTCTTTATCCAGTATTATATTTAATTCTTGAAAAGGTTGGGTAAGAGATGCTATTAGATATATGTTAGCTGCAGTAGAATCAGATTTTATTCCAGAGCCAAGTACTTGCTGCTCTACCTGAATTAAACTCTGCTGAAGATCTAGCAATGGTTCACTTAATGACTTAAGCGTTTCTTCTGGTATCATAGATTGCTGAGACATCTTAATAGTTTTATCGATATTATCAATATTGTTTCTGAGTTCCTCGACTGATTTTAAAGCTGTTTGAATAACTATCAAATTTTTGTTTTCTGTCACTTCTAAGTCTCCAATATTGTCGAGGTATGCCTTCTCTATGTGTGACAGGATTCCACATAGATTATTCACGTGTGATATAACATTTCCTCTCGCAGTTTTAAAAAAATTTTCTTCTTTATCTTTACAGATTTTGCAGGATTGAGATGTTGCCTCATCTAATTTGTTTTTAAGTAATTTCACACTCTCCTTTAGGACTTCCGATACAGTTATTTCCAGAATCTTATTGTCTGTTTGTGATTGCTGTGCTTTCCTTTCTATGAGGTCAAGTGAATCAACTAAATCTATGACCGGTGTGAATAATTCTTCCAGATCACTTAAAATTCTTGAGTATTTTACTGAGGTTCCTTCGTTCGCCAAACAGCCCTGAATCTGTGAGAGCTCCGATTGCAATGAGTTAATGGGCACTGATATTTCTGCGAAAGAACTTAAGTGATTAAGATTTGGATCTCGTAACGAAGATGCAGCTAATTTTGCTAGTGTTTTATCGAAGTTGTGAAGTTTATGTTTAACTTTAAAAATTCCAGAAACATTTTTCACTTCTGGTCCAAGATTAGCGAGAGTTCCTAACGTTGTATAAAAACTTTCCAAGGAAGGGGCCAAAATTGATAACAAATGTGAAATTTCTTTTCTGTCCCCATCTATTAGCGAAACTTGGAATTTTTGGTGCGTTTGGGATATTTCTTCGCATAATATTTGCATTTCGTTACACAATATTTTAGCTGCTACACAATCTGGCTTAGATATTTCCGTTTCATTCTTCATCTTGTTTCCGACGTTTTGCTTTGACTTTTTCAGAGCAACATGTAGATTTTCTAAAGGCTCTATAAGGTATTCAAAATTAAACGGCACTTCTGATAAAGGAAAGTTAAATCCTTCTTGCTGAAAAATATCCCGGAAAACACTAATAAAAGCTTCTTTCACCTCAATCATTGGCTTACTTATAAGTGTTGATATTTGTTGAATATTTTGTTCTTTTGCTGCAGCTTCATGCAAAAGACGTACATTTTTATCAAATAATAAGATAGTTTGTGCAACAGATTTTACAGAAGGATTGGCGTCGTCTTCTGAAGCGAATTTTATAGCAATCTGCTTTTCTACTTCTGATAACTTTTCGGTCAAATTTTTTAAATTTATCATCATTTCTTCAAATGACTTATCGACATTTTCCATTGAGTTAGTAGATGAAGCAGTTGATTTAATTGTTTCTAAACTACATTTCAAATTACTGACTGGCTCAAGTAACAGATAAACATTTTCACTTAAAGTATTTTCTAAATTTATACCATAAAATTTTTCCGAAATTTGTTTTTCTGTTTCATACAATTTGGTAGTTACTTCTGCAGTAAAGCTCTTTAAGCTGTGCAAAACTACACTCCCTTGTGTGTGACCTTGAACTTCAGACATAAATTCACTAAAATTGTTTTCTACATTCGAAAACCCATAACTCAGCAAAGATAAAGGGTCTAAGAGAGATGGTAGTAAGCTTAATCCCACCTTGTCATCACTTTGTAGATCCATACATTTACTACCTAGAAGTACAATATTTTCAATGATCATTTTCTCGTTATTGATTTCCTGAAGCGCGAAAGATAACACATCTTTGACAGGAGAGTTATCTCGGTATGGCTCTGCTCTGAATACTGGTGGTGATTCTTCAGAACCATCATGGGGAATGTTGCTGATAGTGCAATACAGGCGGGATACAGGATCTTCTAACATTTTTACCATAAGGAATTTGGTCATTAATGGGGGAAATGCTCCCTCTTCGACAGATGCTTGTTGTTCAACTATTGAAATACATTTTTTAAACTCATTAAATGGTTGTAAAACAGATGCTAAAATTTCTATTCCTAAAGCTTTACTTTTCGCACTTTCATTTGTTTCTATTAGTGATCTTTGTTTTGCCAAAGTTATTCCTTTTTCAAGTTCATTTAATGGTCTTGTTATTGCTGCTAAAATATCCGTCCCTGGTCTCACAGATTTTATACTAGCTTTAGATTCTGCAACTGATTGCTCTTTTAGTAAAATAATTTTATTGTGTAGTTCAGTGATTGGTTGCCTTATACTTTCCAATAAATATTGTTTAAACCTTTGCTTTGAAATCTCACTCTCTATTTGAATAGCACCGAGGTCTTTGCAATCATCACTAATTGATTTTAGAGGAGTAGCCTGCTCTTTGTCTCGGGTTAAATCACTTTGCAGAACATCCATAGCCTGAGCAATGTTATCAACGCTGGAAAGAGTTAATTTTTCGAGCAGTTTGCTATCTTGTGTAGTCACAGGATCAATATCGGATACACTTTCTATTTGCTGGGATTCGTTTTCTAAAATAGGCGTTTCAGCTTTGCCAGCATAAATTTCGTGTGGCAATATTTCTGAGATTGATTGCTCTGTAGCTACTTGTGTTTTATGTTGATTCGGCTGTTTTTGGTCTTCAAGGTTGTAAACACTTAATCTAGCCAATTCACCTTCGGCGGACGGTACTTTCTCTTGCGGCTCAACTGATATTAGACTTTGTTGAATATCCTGTAAAGATTTTGTAAGTGACTGTAAAAGAGCTGAGTCACTTTCGTTCTTAGTAATGTCGCTTTTATGTCCCTCTTCGTTTAGTTTAAAAGTATTCAATTTCGGTAGTTCGGATTCGTTTGATGCCATACTTATTTGTCCTTTACAAATTTTTTGCGTGTTATCAATTTGTATGTTTTCCTTTACTAATGCTTCACCATTTTCTAGTTCCTCTGTTATATTTCTATCATTTTCAGCAGGCTTTCGAACATCTTCAGTACTTTTATTGTCTTTTTGTTTTTGCTTCTTAGTTACATTACCTGATGTCTCAGGTGAAACTTTTCCCTTTTTCTTGCCTTTATTTTGTTTCTTTATAACTGTTTTAAGACCATCTCCTTCTTCTGAGAAGGAATTATCCTTTTCGACTGACGATTCTTTTGAGTCTTTGGAGTGGGATTTTCGAGAATGATCAGAACTCGCACTTGCATCAATTTTTATACTTTCCGTAAGTATGACTTCGCCTTCTTGCACAGTGATATCTACGGGAGCTGACACTGCTTGTATACTTGCAATGCCAGTACTTTTCCTATCGCGACTGATGTCCCCATCAGGTGATTCGTCTTCATTAACTTGGGATTTACTTTTTGGTTTCTGATTTTCAAATGCTTGTCTGTTTTCTACTGTCTTATTTTCTGTATTTCTGTACTCGACTTGGAATTCTGGAGTGTTTGCAAAAATATCTCCTTTTGATAAGCTTGCCTTTTGTGGTGAAATACTTTGTATATCTTGTGATTCTGGCAATGCCTTTCCTTTCTGTGAGTCTTGGGGTTTAGTCTCATTAGCTACGCCTAACGCAGTTATTTCACTAGGTTTTTCCAATGTTTCCTTCGCACTTACAAAAGCTTCTTCCTTTATTGGAGAGTCAGATAATACAAGCGAAGGCTCGTCGAACAGTTCACTTTTGTCTTCATTGGCAAACTGCTTCTCGCTTTCACCTTTCTCAGGAGAAAGGCTGTGGAATGTTTCAGTGTCTTGACAAGACTTGTCAATTTCTCTACCAGGAACTTTTTTACGAGGAGGACGCACTGGCGGGGATTGATCTCCGTTTATCTGAGGCGGGATTTTTGTGGTTATAGGGTGTTCGAGACTATCTACATGGGTATTGTTATTTGGCATACCGTCGTCTTCAATATCGGGTGGCATAGCGTAAAGAGAAAGTCCATTATCTTCAGAATTAGAGAGTTCTTCAAGATCTACGTCAGTACGGAGGTCCTCCTCTGCTGATGAGAAATACTCAGGACTAACGTCAATAACGACGGCTTCCATCTTCAGTTTACCAGAATTCGATGTTTCTTTCACGAACCTGAGTGGCGGTAGCTCCACAACGTTATCCTCTGAAACAAACACAAACAATAATAATCACTAGTATGAAAGCGAGAAATTTATGGTTTTACTTTTACATAGCAAATGTGTACTTCAGCAATAAATGCAGCTTAACGTACGATGCTACGACAGCTGTGAAAACAAATGAAAATGTTTATGTCACAAGGCGGTATACAGGTCGGAACTTTGTCTGGGAGAGAAAGAATGGAAATTAACTTACACATTTGTTTTAATTTTTACATTTTATGAGTAACATCAATTTTAAAAATAAGAAAAATGTATTTAGATAACACACGGGTATATGAGAAACAAGTTGGACGTAATACTGTTTCCTTATAGGTTATCTTGTAAGTTTGGTGACCAAAGCTGCTAAGCCGCCTTCAGTGTTATGTTAAGATTTGTAATCTGCCATGTCTAGAGATAGAAAAATGTCGCCATTTCAATGACCTACAGGTTAGAATCCATTGTACTATGCATACTCAAGACCTGTATATTCGTACATTGTCTGCTTTTCCACTGAGTAGCAGCTAGTGGACAAATGTTCGAGGTTTAGGGCCTAAGTATGCATAGTATAGTTGATTCTAACATGCTTTTCACTGAATTCGCGAAATATTTCTGTCCCTAACCACGTCACGTGCAAATTGTGTGTTTCGTTTGCGATAGTTATCAGAGCATTAATTTTGATCATTACAATGATAAAACTGATAAAGCTGAATAAATCTTGCGGTAGACTGAAGGAATATAAATAAAAAAGAAAGCCACAATACATGCGATATTGTTTCCAAAAGTGACTATTTTTTTAAATGACATGAATTGGGCTTCAGTTCTCAACAATACAACGTGCTTTAATGTTCTATACCCCTACTGGTCTTTCAAATTTTCCTGCCGCTGTGTGTGCAATGAACAGAAAGCGTTAACTAAGATTTACATTGCTAAGTTCATTAGACACACACGTGCAAAAATGCTACTGTTTTCCGCAAAGGTTGACATGTAAGGGGCTGTACTAAGAAAACTATAATTGTATACTTACATACACACAAAACACTCACACACACATATGTATGTATGTATGTATATATAAAAATGGATGTGTGTATGTATGTCTTCTATGGACTCCAAAACGGCTGGAACGATTTTAATGAAATTTTCAGATAATCTTCAGATTATCCCAGCGGGTGATCCTGTGAAGTTTGGTAGGGATCAGATCAACAGTTTTTTTTTGTTTTTTGCCAATTTTGTGTCATATTATCCCTACAAATTAATTAAATAATAACAGTAATTAATAATAATCAATTAAAGAGGATCGAAACTTGGAGGTGTGAGGAATGTCAATATATAGACTTCAGTTCATGGCTATAGATAATTAGTGCTATCCGGGTCGCTAGTAATACAATAAAAATAGTGAAATATCGCGTTAACCTGTGAAACTCTAGTTTAAAAACATTTTATGTAATCTTCGTAGAGAAAAGTGTTCCAAAGTGCTCATTTTATTGTGATGATCGAGGCTACGGTTGACACAGTGGATAAAGCACTCGCCTCTCACTAAGGCGACCTGGTCTCAACTTCCCGGCGCGTTTTCTCTGGGTACTCCCACTTCCCGCGTCTCGTCTCTATCGCAGGGCTTCGTTTCATATCATGCTAGATGCCTTGACAGACGAGTGCCCGGCTAGAAGTCCTCGAGTACACTTCACATACGTAGAGATGATGGTTTATCGCGGGAAAACTTGACTGTTTAATGGATTTCAACACGTCCAGTTCATTGGATTATTACTGGCTCTCTCTTGTACGCGGAACTGTAGCCCTATTTGACTGAGCCAATAAGAATCCTGCTATTGTAATATGTTACGTCTGTTGTTGGGTTGCATACAGCTACGTAGTGTCGAACGTACACCACCCAATCATATATTATGTTGCAAGAATCTACAGCGTTTTCAAGGCTATGTTGGCACAAATAATTTTCGCGATATACCATCATCTCTACACATGGCATTAGTAGGGACATGAAAAATTCGCGTTTTCTTTCGGCCGCATTATCAAACATCTGTAAATTTATGTCCATTTCACAATTGGCTCTTGACATATTTGATACCCTCTGGAGGACAATGAGCCAATAATATGGAGGCAACTAAATGCAAACCTAATCATGTGGAATCACTGTGTCAACGAGCATGAAATGAACGGCTGCTGTATACTACATTGTTGGAGTCTAGCATACATGTCAGTGATCCGGCGAATTTTCCCAGTCTCTAGTTATTATTACAGATTGTTTGCTAGGCTGCAACATGATGTGTAGAACACTCAAGGTTTTTATCGATATTGGCTGAGCCCACGATTTTCGGTGAAAATAATTCTACAACAATTACTTTTGATGCCTTATGTGCACATATGCAGCTCTGCTTCATGGACACCGATTGGCTGTTTTTAACTCTCAGCGTCTCGGGGTTCTGCCAGCAAATCACAGACGTGTGGTGTCGCAGTAACCTTGCTACTGTTGACACAGTCGAAGGAGCCACGCCTGTGCAATAATACATTCCGCCAATAAACATGAAGCAGAGCTGCAGATGTTCACGTAAGGCATTGAGACTAACTGTTGCAGAATTCTTTTCACCAGAAATCGTGGGCTCTAGATATTGGATATAGTTTATTTGAAGCATGGTTTCTCTCCGCAACAGACCCAGTTGAAACTGTATAGCGTTAACACAGTACGTGTGTTATTTCTCCTGTAATTTTTGACACGTGTCATTAATATCATCATCTAATAACAGTATTATAATAAATATTCTGTATGTCCCTAGCTATTATTATATAATGTACTAGCTGCCCCGACAAACGTTGTTTTGTCACATAAATAACTTATTGTAAGTGTGTAAGGATGTGGTATATAAGTGGAAGTGGTCTAATAAATAAATTAATAAATAATAATAGAGCAGCGACACCTGATGGGGATAGACTGGTATCAGCTCTAGGGGATAACTGGTCAACTATCGCACTTACACAGTTATCGACCGGGTTCTAAAATTACTAAATTAAAAATATTTACTAAACAATAGCACTTATGAATATAAAAAATAGATAAAAACCTATTCTCAGACCTACCGAATGTATGTACAAAATTTCATTGAAATCGGTTGAGCCGTTTCGGAGGAGTATGGAAACAAACATTGTGACACGAGAATTGTATATAATAGAAGATGGAGGCAATGAGGTAAGGTACCAGAGACGTGCTCGGACAGCTGGTCGGCGTACATCTCGACGACCTGCAGCGCCTCCTCCTCGGTGAGGTCAGGAGTCTCGTACAACGACACAGACACTTCCTTGCCGTCGAAGGAGAAGGACAGCTCGGCTCGCTCGTCCAGTGTGCCAGAGTGCTCTGTGGCTGCAGTCTCGTGTAGCTGAGATGTACGCTCCTCGTGGATTGTCGACAAGGAGGGGTTCCGTACCACTGCGTGCCCCACCTTGCTGAGAGTCTCCTGGTTGCCTCCGTCCTGCAGCATCCTCTCTGTAACAACACACGCATACTTCACACCTCTCTCCTTCCAACCTTCACATTACTATACAAACATGAACCTTCGTGCCGTCATACATATGACATGATTTCGGGATCCTTGGTCCCACGCATCTCTCAGCACTCACCCCCCCCCCTACCTGCACAATTGTAATAGGGGTAGAGAAATAAGTACGTATAACACACAGGTGTGCCATCACCATGTGTGCCCCAGACTAGGTGGGGCAGTAGAATGCACCCGACAGAAGGGGATACGCTCCTTCCAGTCGAGGGTGGACAGTAGTGAAAACCATCTCACCATGCAACGGAACAATCTGTGAGTTGAATCACATAGGACCTCCTAGCTGAAGGCGAAGTCTATCCATCCTCTACGTAACCGCTTCGCGAACGGGTCTTATTGCGTGGAATCACTATGCAAACCAGGCCAACGGTCTAAGGACTCACTCTGTAAGCCTTCTCCCAAGCAGGAGAATGACCACTTCCACTTAAGAGTCTAACCCGTGATCGGCTCACCACGAGGCTGGGGTACAGATATGACTGTGTCATACTGATAGTGTAATACTTACCACGGTAACATTGTTATCAGTCCAGTCACGATTCTTGGTGGTGTTCCGTCCGACTTTCCCACATGAAACAGTGACAGACACTGCCGTTGGTAGGCAGGTTTCCTCAGGGCTTTCCCATTTCCGCTGTTTTAAGAGCTCACCAAATATTTACATGTTACCTCATGAATATGTATTTTCCTTGCAGTTTTACGTTTCAAAACCAAATGAAAATTTATCGTCTCTTGTTACGAGACAATTCGCAATTATTTGTTCTATACATGAAGTATTTTATATCGTCAATTGAGAGTTACAAGATGCATTTAGAATTGCTTATTTTAAATTGTGCAACTGTATGTTCGTATTCGTTTATATATATATATATATATATATATATATATATATATATATATAATCATATGTGAGAATTTAATATACTCATTGCTTATTAATAAAACATTTTACTTGCACTATAACTGATAAGACTTAATTAAAATTCTCAACGAACATATTCGTCTTGCGATGAAGTTAACAATATTTTCTAGAAATGAACATTTTCTACATCATTTCTTATACTCGTTGTTACGGTATAGTTTGCAAACAGAAACATGTTAATTTAGACGTGAATATATAGAGCATTTATAGATAGAGTCTTTTAATAACTTACATTTTATAACGTTTAAATAAAGACATATTCAAAGTTAAAATATTATTATTTTTTTTTTTCGTTTATTCCTCTTTGAACACACATCATTATACAAATTTATATTTCGCTCCAGAAAACGTACAGTGCTGTCAATAATAGTTACGATTTCTACAGAAACAGTTTGTACCTAATTCAACCTGAATTGCAGATGTATTGTCAAGAAAACCTTAGCCTTTATTTTTTATTTTTATTCAATTGTGAGGCGGCTATCAAGAACCACCAGCTCTCTTAGCCATGTACCTCTGATATATGTTTCTGCAGAATTTACTAATAATACTGCCTAATTGAAGTTGGGCGTTGGACGTTAAAAGTAAATTAGTAATAACGTTTAAAATGTAGTACGATATCACTCTTATTGGTTAAAATATGTTTAATCTTAGGAGTATGTATATATGACTTTGTTGACTCAATGTTCCTTCTGCTAGTGTCATGGCAGAGCGAGGTTGTGGAATGAGACCTACCCTCAAAGCCAAGCAGTGAGGCAGAGGATGAGGCAGCCCCCATACAGTTGCGAGCCTCACAGGTATATGTGCCGAGACAGCAGGTACCATCCTGGCCAGATACTATGCGGTGTATGTCGCCCGGCTGTAGCTCCCGCCCATCCTTGTACCAGCGCAGAGTCGGCTGTGGCACCCCTATCACCTGCACACACATACACAACACACTGTTAGGCCAGATTTACACACTGACCCAATTCATGTTTGGCCAGTCATATCGCCAATTTTGAGCAAAGGCAATGGAGTATAAGAATGGATGTGGCAGCTTCTGCAATATTTTTTATCCTGTGTGTACATTTACAGAATACTGGCAGAAAAAAAATTTATCCTTTACCACGTATATGTTGCCGCAGTTTAACCATTAATTTTTGGCCCAAACTACGAATTGACGAAAACAACCAACACCAATGCATAGTCCAATGTGTAAACTAAGTCCAAGTCAATGCCAATGCTTACGCCAATCCCTTTGACGTTGGGCGAAAAACCGACAATGAATGGCCAATGCTTCCAACACATTGCCAACATTCCAAGATCGGCCAAGTACCAGTTACACGTTGTTCGATTCCTTCCAAGGTCGGGTGTTTGGTCAATGTATAAACCCGGTCTTATACGTGATTCGGGATAAAGTGAGCAATCAGATAAGCCATGCAAAAGTTATATTTTCAGCAAGTTCGTATATTTCCGCGCGTAACGACTAAAGCCGGGAAATATGTAACCTCTCTGGGCACGTCACTTGATGTTGCGTGTGTATGCCGTTAGTATGTAACAAATACTGTTTGATAAAAAATGTTATAATTTATATATGATACAATTATGTCAATTTCGGTTGATTTGGTTTTAGTACTGTTGATTTTAAAAACGAAAATACACGGGACTATTTTGCGTAATATCGGCACGAACCACAAAGCAATGTTGAAATCTATGCAGTAACTGCTAGTGATATTTTTCAATAGTTATATTTTTAGTGCTCAATTTATTCCTAACGACGTATACACATAGCTCCCTTGTTACAAGTCTCATTTGACACAACTGAATATGATTCGCGAGTGTGATGATACTTAGCTCTTCTAAAATGAGCTTCATATCGGAAGCACGCCAAATGCTAGCACGGGCATTGAAAAAAATTTATGAAAAGTCATTCCAATCACATTGAAGATTTTATTTCACTCAATATCGGTTTTGCTAATATTACTAGTTTTCTTTCCACTTGGATAAGCACGTGTTGTAACTCAAACACACGCCTTCATAATTATGGCTGTAATCAGCTGGAGTGTTTTTGCAAATCCATTAAAACGTAATGTTTCAGTGCAGGCGCGGTTACGATGTTTCATCCACTAGCAAATATGTTCACAAGAATGTGTTTATTCCTGGAAGTATTTGCCTTTTAGGCAGACACTTTTTGGGGTAACAATTCGCACTGTTATAATTAATATTTTTTTTTCAGAATTTGCGCGTGTATTATTAAAAACAAATGATGTCCTCGTACCCTGTCGTTTTAAAATTATTTTGAAGCATCTGCGTTCAGATCATATGATTGGGGGATTTTAATAATTTTGTAAATCAAGTTGCATTATAAAAAAATCAAAACCAGTGTGAACGCTTCCAAATTAAATTGCGTGTTTATGTGACTTTACAGGTAAACGTCTAGCTTAATTGCATAAATGAAAACTATGATAACCAAGAGCATGCCATGTTTATTTCATAATAAACCTAAATGACAAGCTGAATACAGAAAATAACGGTAATGGGAAACTCAATTTGCGGTTTTTTTTGCAAAGTTAAATATACTTCAAACCAAACAGAGAAACAGTATTAAATTTCAAAAATATTATAAAATTTACAACCTTATCTAAGGCCCACACGCGTACATTTTGATGCTGTTATGACTAACACAAGTTATTCTTTATCCATAAGTTAGCGAGGTTGCTAATGGTTGTGTTGAATGTGAAAGAAGTGCACGCAGAAATTACGACATTTATTTAAACACCAAATTTACTTGTAATTCTAAAACTGATAAATATTTTACTGGCAGATGGGAATTTAAAGTAAAAAAAAACAAACAAATTTGCCAATAAAGCGTATGAAGACGACCCATGTGTACATTCAAGCTGGCTGATTAAAGGTTATAAGTGGAATATACAATAATAAACTGATTTCTGTAGGTAAAGTTTCTATTTGAGAGTTAACTTAGAATTCTCTCTTTATACCAGTTCGTCAGAAACCATAAATCATTGATGTTAAATTTAAGAATCAACATGTTAAATACAGGTACTGCACTTATTTTACTTATACATTTAGTATAGTTGAAAATCCGACATAGTTAACAGTACTTTGCATTCCAAGTTGACAGCTCCTTCGTCAGAGAGGATGGCTCTGAGGCACTCTAGGAATCTCGGCTTCTTGAAATGTTTTGGAATGATTAGTTTCAGATAGCAAGACGTGACGCTGTGGCCAAACTCGTTCGAGGTGACGCATTTCCACTCCGCCTGGAACATGTTCACATATAAATACACACACACATACACACATAAGCACAAGTGTATGTATATATATATGACAGTGTAATATGAATACTTTGAGGGCACAAAGCTTTTTTTCTACTTTCAGTTAATACTTATATTACAGCTCCCTGTTAATATAAACTTTACAATAAAATTAATGATCAAAGTCTTTAGACATCAGAAAGTTCTACGAAGTTAATATCTGAAGATACAGAAAGTCATATAATTTTACAATATTCTTTAGAGCACAGTTATAAATTGGCTCAAGATATCGTGACTAGCTTATACATAAATCACAAGAGTAATTTTATATTTGACAGGTAATATTTAATCTGTCGAATTAAAATATAACGATGTTACCAACTGTCAAAGAGATTTGTAATAGACCCTCAATAATTAAATAATGTTTATCCATAAACTAGACGTGTGGAAATTTGATAGTGTGAATTAACAGGTCTTTTAACGAGAACTAAATGCCTGTACGTAATTTAGGGCTTGAGGTTGGAAGGGAGACCACAATAATCCTTAATATTTCATACACATTTATAGAAATTTTATTAAATGCAACACGCTATCGGTGATTTGTTTAAGCGTTACTGAATGCTATGAGGAAAACTGCAAACGAAAAATGAGTCACAATAACTAGGTGGTAATGTAGGGATATGACAAATATGTATTCGACAAATGTAAAATATAACGCAATTATTAAGCCCACACATATTAACAATATACAGTTCATATTTTGAACATCGTACGGAAATTTAAACTTCATTGCGGCTTTTGTTATGTATTTAGCAGGGTGAGCTGCTCGAGAAGTCTATCTGGTGACATTTAGAATGCTTCTAAACATTACTTGAGTTACGTTAAAGCGTCTCTAGTTGAAATGCAGCCTTGCCCACGCTAAGCTCGTGTATTGTGTCACGTGGTGAGCCTCCAGTGAGTACGCGTACAGGTGTGAGAGTAGTTTGTAAGATCTATCTCACCTGGTCCACTATCTCTAGAGGACGTATATGTAGATGATATACTCCCAGCGGCTCCTTGATTGTCGTGTAGCGATCTCCTTCCAACACTAGCTCGTCGTCTCTGTACCACGCTACCTGTGGCTCCGGCACCACGCTTACTGTAACACACACAACATACGTGTCTTAAATAATACAACCAGTAACATTGCTTTCTACTAAATTTATTATGTAATACACGTGATCGTTAACTTTATATCGCAGTAATAGGAAAGCAGATTACGCCTTTTATTTTGGTGACGTTAAAAGTCTTTTATATATTTTATTTTGGTGACATTTACAAGTTTTCGCTTTCCTTGAACTTAACCACGTCAGTACAGAAAAGATAAACGAGTGATTACAAGCCTAACTACAGATTTTTTTTAAACACTAATTTGCATACTTAAACTAGAAGTGAAATAAACTAGACAATCTAACAACTAGCTATTGTTTTAAACATTATTAATAATAATATTTATTTATATTTCGTATTAACACGTTCTAAATAACTGTTAAAAGCACAACTGAACAACATGGTTCCACGCTAGTTATTTACCTGTAAGTAATACTGACTTTTGAATTAAAAAAGAAAACATCGGTTACAAAATAAGACATCTCTCTGCCAAAAACCGGCGACATTGCCGCTATGGCATGGACAAACAAGCAATAGTCGTTAACACTTACTGAATATTTAACTTTCGGTAGAAAAAAAGTGTGCGTTATCGCTTGACATACGTGGTATGAAAAAAATATCTTTATGCAATAATATTTAAAATT
>PNEQ01000179.1:75358-111533 GCA_003012365.1 Medauroidea extradentata
TATATATATATATATATATATATATATATATATATATATATATATATATATATATACATATATAAACACGTATTTTGTGTGTGTATGTGTGTATGGTGATTCTTAATTAGAGCGACACGTTTTGGGAGCCTATACCTGGCGATAAAATACGACGAAAACATACGTAGGATTATGGCCTATTCAGATATTATTATGAGAAGTACGCACCCTTAAAACAAGATGCTTAGGAATGCTTTTATGTACGTAAGTAAGAAACTACGCTGATGTTAAGGACCAGTATTTCGAATAAAGTTTATGTGTACGAAGTTGTTAACAGTTTTTGTTTGCATTTTTCATTATTATAACTGTAACATTAATAAAATATGTACATGCATTATTGTGATTATCCGAAAAGTGGTAATCTGCGCTTTGATCAACATTTTTGATACATTAAGAAAGGAAAGGTTGGCAGAAACATAATATTCCGAATTTGTGTGACTCTTAGGACATTGGTTCTCGTTGAAACACATTATGTGTTCTTTTCAAACATTCATTACTAACGCCTGCCGCTATGCAACCTGTGTAACGTATGCTAGGCGGTTTGTCTATCACACAGGCGCAATACTATGCACTTTCATTCAGTTGGCATTTTGCCAGTGACAACTGTAAAATGGTATTAGAAATCGAAATGATATATCAATAACAAATATACGAATATAACATTGTAAATTACATGAGTTTGTTAGATGTACTGATCTTTCAACAGTCACTGGGAAGGTGTTAATTTTCACATAACATGTCATGGGCGTACCCAGGGGGGTGGTTTTGGGGGTTGAAACCCCTTACCTAGGTAAAATATAATTATTTTACAATACAAAAGGTAGAATATACTACAAAAACAACCAAAATGTTAATAAAATATTTTAATTTTAAATTTAGAAACGTCAAACACAGATGACATTGAAACATTTATGCAAGATGAAAGTTCAAACCCTCCTCAGAAAACTATACCTAGATAAGCCCATGGAACATGTTACACCTTTGTATAAAGAAGCCACGTCAGATGTCGGAATACAGCTGGCAATGTCGTAGAAAGCATTGTTAGGTTATACCCAAGATGCTTGGTGTGTTCCAAATGAATTCTATTTATTCAAGTTCGGATTTGTGATTAAAAGTGTCTCGTGACCGAAACCCCTGAGGAACGACTACAGAAATGTTCGGCGAGAACCACAACTTAACTCGTGGGTTCTCTACGGCCATCGCTATGACATCACGGTCATGCGGTAAAGTAGGCGTCTGTATTTCGATGAACACCGATTCGGGTAATCATCAGTTGTGTGCCGACATCCCAGGCCACCTCAGTAACTGTGCAACACGATATGTGAATATTGATGGCGTACCAAACAAACGTCTATAATTTACAATGTTACATTAGTATTTTTGTTTATACTATGGGATTATTATAATTATTATTGGTATAATTTTCTAGTTTCACTCGGTGTGTGATCATTGACACTATCTACAGTGGCTGAATGCCAACTGAACGAAAGAACATAACACTGCACCTGTGTGGTAGAAAGGTCGTCTAGCATTAGTTGTACAGGTTGCATAGCGACAGGCGTTATTAATAAACGTTAGAAAAGACTACAATTAATTTAAACGAGAGCCAATGTACCAACAGTGTAACACAAGGGTAAACTTTTTTATGTGTATATATTCATATATACGTATGTATATACACATAAATATATATAAAATTTGCGCGTGTGTGTATATGTGTGTGTTGATATGAACAGTGGAATCCAATATGCAGAGAAAGAAATATTTCGTGAGTTGAATGGTATGCAGGTTATTGACCTCGGGAAATATGTTTTGCCCTGCCAGTATTGGACTGTCTTCTTGTTACGTTTCCGAAAGCATGGCATCGTACAAATTTATGCTACTAATATTTTCACCTCCGGTTTCACGCGGGATTCACGTGGCGTGTTACTTGTGCTCCAGTTCTGGGACAGAAAGATATCAGTACTAGAGGTAATGCTGGTTGCGTTTGCTACTGCGCAGGGTCGCAACGACTCATGTGTAGCATTTATCACCTTGCACTGTGAACTGGAAGTCCTCGTTGATGTTGGCCTCGCAGCTCTTGAGACCTTGCACGACACGGGGCGGCTTGCCATGAGAGAACAGTTGCAGGCGCTCCTCCTCGTTCAGCTGACCTTGGATATCTTCCACAGTGAGGTCTGCCGAGCTCGTCGCCTCTCCCATGCAGTTGCGGGCGATACACGAGTACGAGCCTGAAACACCCTCACCCTTACAACTCCGGCCAGTCCTTGAGTTCACGTGACAAGATAACGTTACGTGGCGGTTATAACCAGTCAGGAGGAAGGGTTCGGAGTATAACAATTCAGGTTGAGTGGCCTATGAACGTGGGGCATGAACGGTGCTACAGCGTGCCACGTGTCTTATTTTCCACGTGAAACAGCTAAACTTATTTACTATATGTTTTCCCTACGAAAAGAACACACAGTTGAAACTATGCTTCTATAATTTAAAATAATTCTGTACGCTTATTAGAAACGTGGTCATGAATTCCGTTAAAATTACAATTTTTTTAGACTGCTGTAACTACAAAACTAACGCCTGGACTTGTAAAATATAACACTACGAGCATGCAATGGACTTAACGACAAATTTTCCAAAAAAAATTGTAGGGTCGTAGATTAAAATCATATATAACAAACAATAAGATAAAGTCACTGCCCGCCAGTAGGTTAGTGCATTGTGAATAGAAGCTAAGTGGTTACCGCCGAGTGTGGCAAGCTGAACTTTACCGCTCTACTGTCTCCGCGTATCTAACGCGGAAAATTACATCTGATACGTAGGCCTCTTAGGTCGTGCAAACATAAACGCGAGTAAAGTTTTCAATCGTGCATCAAGACACGAGAGCAGCTTCTCGGTCTACCCCTGCTTCACGGTGCACGGTAGCAGGGCAAGCAGCTGTCAGCATGTCAAACTGGACAACTGGCGCGAAACAAACATACCCAACACACATCAACAAAACCAGAAATATGTGAAGCTTACTGTATAGAAACAAGCACTAAAGTAATTTTACACTAAGTATAAGGCCTAATAAAATAGCGGTGTGGTTATTTTTTTTTTGTAAAAATTTTTAACAAATGTATAAAATGTGCATTCTGTATGTCTTGGAGAGCCGCCATCTGAAAAGCCTGGACATGTGATTGAGAAATCCTAGGGAAATTCAGCTCTCGACATATTATAACCATATATAGCATATGTTAAAATGAATGTCAATGTAGAGGAGGATGTACCTAGAGAGTTAGTGCCGGTGAGCTGATAGACGTCCCCTGGCCGCAGTTCCTGGCCGTCCTTGAACCACCTCAGCTGCGGCGTAGGGAAGCCCACCACTTTACACTCGAACGACACCAGACCCTCCTCTGTCAGGATGGCCTTCAGACTCTCCAGGAAGCGTGGCTTGCGGTACGTCTTCGGGTCTGCAACGAAACACCCCGTCACAACTCTTCACACCGACAAGTCGCACATGTTTGAAATACCTCGACATACAGCAAGTGTGTTCCCAGACAGCATAGAAGAATGTGTTCAATGACTAAAAAAATGGTAGTGGCACGGTCATTAGTGAATTATATTTTTTCCTCTCCAATATTAAATAAAACCGCAATAGGCTCCAACGAGGGAGCGTTACAACATAAACAACAGAGAGGGAAGAAACAATGGGTGTTTTAATTTATTGTGTGTACATTTTTTCAACATAATTACATTGAATCATTTGTACGTGTTTTTAAATACTGGTTTCTGAGTGCTTGTAGACAGAACCAATCACATAAAATCAATATGTTTCAAAGAAATTCGTATTAATTTAAAGTAGTGAAGTACGTGTTCCCGCCTTTGGGCAGGTTCACAATGTGTATGAGAAAGACCAGGGTGAAAGCTGGGCCAGATGCTCGACTAGTGGGACATGCTTGTTGCCCGTCCTACCAGAGCAATGAGTGAGGTGAGATGAGTGTGGAGCAGCGACGGAATGAGAAAGGTTGGGGAAACTGCAGTTCCTCGAAAACCCACTGGCCTACGGCAAAGGCCGGTTTTTTTACCAACAGGCAAAAAATCTTGGTCTGAACCCGGATCACCTGAGTGGAAGGCTAGAGGTATGACCTGTCGACCAACGTCAAATAAGATAACGTTTCAATAAGGAATTCTATATTTGCATTACACGAAAATTGAGTGAATAATTATTAAATTTTCTTTACACTCCCCTCACTCTGGAATGTGATCTGAATCACTTGCATGCACGCACATTGATCTGTCGAGCCATGGCAGAATACCACGAAGTTGTGATCTTGTTCGTTCAATACCAAGAATGTAGTTAAACGTTTCACTTCATTACAACTAGGTCTGCCTACATTTATTCCGTTTTATTTTGCCACTAGGGAATAAAATGCATGATGTTAGTTGGTGTGTTTACTCACAGGAGATGGTGAGGTCGCAGCGAGAGACACTACGCACGCCTAGGGCGCTAGTGGCAACACACTTCCACTCGCCGTCGTCCACAGCCTCGCAGGTAGATATCTCCAGGGTGTAGCCACCCAGACCATCTTCCAGCACGTGGTACTTGTCTGATGTCTCCACTCGCCCTTCCTTGTTGTACCACGCTATACTCAGTGGCCACGGTGGTACCGCCACTGCCAACACCAAACATTACCATCTGCACGTATCTTCCTGCATGGACAGCACAGACGTACAAGTCAGTAACTACACCATTATTATACTCCATTAGCGGCCAAGTGAGTACTTTTCTATTAACCATGAACACCCATAATAACCAACAGTTATTTACATGCAAGACTCGCGTTACTTTAAGGCAGACCCCAAATGACTATAGGCAGGTTCTGTTGGCCGACAATGTCGTAGGTTGCCACAGAAAATTCTTGTAACCAAACATTAAGGCTCGGTATCAGTCGCCATATTGCATTTCATTATTTTTCCCTTTTTTTAATACTGAGAAAAAAAATGTGCAATCGGCGACTATACCGCAAATTCAATTTACTTTACGCTAGAGTACAACTATGGTGATTGAGACTGCAATGTACAGTTAGGTCGCAATCAGTCGGGCAAATTATGAATAGAAAAAAATTTGCCACACAGATAGCGGCGTAATTGTACGTAAACAGCTAAATCGCAACGTCTGCGCTGTAGCGGAAGGTGAACAGAAATTTCGGTGTAACAGCATACTTAACATTAATCTTATTAGAATTTTGAAAAAGCGAAAAATATTAACATTCAATACGGCGACTGAAACTGAGCCTCAACAGTTTCACGGTAGAGTGATCAACCTCTTCAACGGCGATCGCAAACGTATGTAACGTCACATGGAGGCTCGTGGTCAATAGAATCACTTATGCTCGGATACTAACACGGCATTGTCGTCCAGTATGTCATCAAATAATAACACGAATTCGGTATGATCCTACCAATAATATATAATTTTGTCTTCGGGTGTAACGAGTGAGATAGGTACAAAGTAGCAACTGTGACTGTCAAGAACATGGTGGTGTTTACAATAAATAATACCGGAAAAGGTCACAAAGGGCTCGCTTTAGGAAGTCTCTTTTTTAGAGGGCCCAAATCCTAGTAACCCTTTATTTTCTTATTAATGAAGGAAAATTATAATCCTGAAATAAGGAGTCACCCATTTCAGCATTTTACAAATTATACATATTACCTAAACAATATAGATACGATACGCATAGTTATACACTTATATACTCTCAAAATACTCTAAAGTCTTAAGAACGCTTCTTAAGAAAATTCTTAACACTAATTTATAGCACACCTACTTAGGCAACGTTATAATTTAAGACCACCGTATTTGATTCGTAAATATTTTAATGCAAATATATAATAGATTATTATAATTAAGTTCCGAGTTTTCACTAGTTACACCTTACCAAAAAAGGCTGCCAATAGATACAGCAATTTGCGGTACAGCTGCTGAGTATACACCGCACTCACCTCAACCAATACCTAACTATACGAGAACATTCAAATACTAATTATCCGAATAAAAAAATATATGCCTAGTAAATGCATTGTCACATATAGCGATCCGTAGTGATATTGAATGGGAAACCTAACAAATAAATTTACGTCCTACAATAACAACTCCTAGTAAAATTAATTACGGGTTTTATCTCGTAATAGGCGGTCACATGCTGGCTAGTTTGTGTTCAAAAATGTTTGCCAAAATGTGTATAAATCTGAACTAGAATTAGGCAAGAATAGAATACAAAATTTATTTTACTGGCTTCAATAAAGAAATAAATATTATTTTAAAATAAATTAATCTTCTTTTTCTGTTTTCTCATTGCGTAGACTGTACATTGTTTACATGCTGTAATAGTTTTAAAAGTACCGTTAATATTTTTAACGCGAAGTAAACAGTATTAATGAATAGGTTATGTGGCCAACGAGACGTTGGAACACCAGTGCCAGTCATCATCTAAACTGACGCGTGACGAGCGAGCGTGTTTTTGTTTCCCAGTTGTCACACTCTCAGTTAAATATATTTATACCTTGGCAAGTAAGCGTCACCGCGTCTCCAATCTTGACCTTCTGGTTACGTAACTCTTGGACGTATACAGGCGCGGGCCCTGCTGGCCTCAAGCTGCCAACACAACACAAAAAAATTGTCTACACCACACTTAGAAAACACATTTCCATCAAGTTACTTTTCTTTTTAAACTATATACAATGCAAGAAACTTAATAAGTTGTGTGATAAGTTATGATTACAAATAAAAAGGATTTTGCGAAATATTTTTCCTGGCATTTTCCAGACACTAAGCAACGTACAGATTGGAAAAATATCACAGCATATTTTCACGCAAAACAAACGTTAATGTATTATATAGTTAAAAGTTCATTAGTGAGTAAATGCTTTAACGACTATATATTTTGTTGCAAACATGTTAACATAGCAACGTTGTTCTTTAAAAAGGATTATTTCTGAAGTTCGTTTATATGAATTTAACATTCTTGTATGATATATTAAAATACATTTATTTTTGGTCTATGAGTCTATGGCACTAAACTTATGGTATCGATTTATGGTCAGTGACTAGAGAGTCAAATTTCCGTTACAAGTTATTGTTTTATTTTAAATGTCACAAATAAATGAAAAGGTTTGCGTAGGTCAGAGTGTAAAGATAGTTGTATGCTTGTTTCTGTTTTCTATAGCTGAAACAGAACTAAAGTTCAAATAATAAAAATTTATTTTAAAAACACAAGTTGGTTTGTAAAAACTAAATGTAATCTTTCCAGGTTTGAGAATTTAAACGCTGCTTCTGGCGTTGCTTTGTTTCATTACAACTCGCGAAATTAAAAAGGCACCGCGGTCCAATAACCCGCGATAATATACACCTTAATGATGTCTTACGACTGCATAGTCAGATGATTTTGTTTATAAAATTGAATATCATGGTACAGTAATCAAAACATCAAGCCTTGAAAACTTCTGAATTCAATATGATTTACTAGAATGTGCAGAATGTTTGGTACGTTTTATTAAATAAGTTCACAAGAGACTGATCACATTTTAAGGCCCTACAAAATTTTCCTTGCTCTCAATTTCTATATTTTCGTAACTTGTTGATATACGTACTTCTACGTGATTAATAAACCCAACGTATACCTTTCACTAGTATTAAAAGATAACGTCTCTGCGGTCGTACTAAAACAGGGTTATTCACGAGGCATTACAGCGACACACAGAGCTTATCCCTTACATAATTTGGAACAAAACGTCATATGCGTGTGGGTCTCTGATGAAATGTAATTCGTCAGCTTTACAGATATGTTTCGTTTACTGCCGATACACAATCAATATACACAATTCACAAGTCATTGACCGGTGTTTTTTTTTGTGTGATCGGGATGCCCAGCTGTAAACAACGCCTTTTGGTGTAATATTAACTTATTTACTGCTAAAAGAATTGGTATTTTATCCGAAATGATGAAACCGTTTCGGAATACTCTGCAGGTATTGGGACTAGGACCAACGTGTTAGAAATCCATTGCTCCAAATTATGTAAGTAATGAGCCCTTATTGAAGCGATAACTACCCATTGTGTTTATTAGTATTTAATGCCAGTTGGAAAGGCCTTAAAAAGTGCACACGTAAAACTTTCAGTGGTTTATAACTGATATCCAGAACCTCAGGGGTCACGGAGAAAAATACAGTAGGTAGAAACTATGATAATGTACAGTTTTTGTAGCATTGTGGAAGCAGAGACGTGATACTAACAGCTTGAACTGGCAACACTACAAATTTCCAAATTTGACTTACTCTGTGACTAATATTACGAAGTTCTACGCGTTATGATCAGAAACAAATTATAATTTATTATTGCTGCTGTGCCTCAGTAAGTAAATGCGACGGATCAAAATTATATATAAAAAACCAAATTTTTCTACTAGGGATTTGACTTAATAATTGCCATAAGAAAAATAACAAAAATGCTCATACCATTAATATTTAAAAGCGTAACCTATACATTAATCACGAAGAGAGAATGTCTCTATTCTTAAATTACTATAACGATTAAATGTATATTCAAAACTACAAAACTGCCCAAAGAACAATGAGTTTTTGAAGAAGAGACAGCGCTTTTATCCCTGGGAACTGGAATCAAAGAGCATGTCTTTTGTTTTTGTTGTAGTTGTAAAATATCTGAGAGAGGTATAGGTGGGGGTTGTTACTACCTGTCGGCGGGTAGGAGAGAGCCCTCACGACTGCCCTTGCCGGCGATATGAACGCGCGAAGTGGAGCGTGCGGCACCCATACAGTTGGCAGCCTCACAGGTGTATGTGCCGAGTGAGGTTGGGTCACCAGGGTCAGCAGTCAGAGCAAACATGTCTCCAGCCTTGATCTCTGCGCCATCTTTGTACCAGCGCAGCACAGGGGTTGGTACTCCTACCACCTTGCACTCCAGAGACACTGTACCCTGCTCGCTCAGCAGTGCTCGCAGCTCCTCCACGAACTCTGGTGCCTTGTACGCCTTCGGCACTGCAACACCGCAACACACACATACCTCTGTCTCCTTACTGGACAATCCGCCTCACATAACAGTGATCCGGGCTCGACGCTCGGCGAGGTCGATCCCGAATTTTCGCATATGAGAAACGCGGCGAACTTTCCATTAGAGGTTTTTCTCGGGGTTCTCCCGTTCCCATCTTCCTTCGCATTTTGACAAATCTCGATTGCTGATATTCACGATTCGACAAAATGTAGATTGAGCCAAAGTTGGCCTTAGGGCGGACATGTACGTTGAATTTACACTCATAAATTCGATGGCAAGTCACACATTTATCAGTAATTGCAATTTGCAGTGTTTCTTATACCAACTATAGACAACCTGTGAACCTCGATAAAAAGGATCATGCCCGAAGTACAATTTGTAAGTCAAAAGACAATTTTAGTCTCATTTCGCCATTCTCTTGTAGGGGGAACGCAAAATAATACATACGTGTGAAACAAAGGTCTGATATTCAGTGGAAATTTATGTTACTTACTAAAGAAACCATCTTGAAGAAAACGAGTTGTATTATTTGAAATATGTCTTGTTCGGAACAAGAAAAATATGAAGCATGTAATCAGTGAGCCATGAGCGTAAATTAATTTCCAAGGTAGAACAAAACCTTTTCTGCTGGAAGGTGCAGCAGATAAAAATATGTATGTTTTTGTTTTGTTAATACGGAGTTAAAACCATTTTGGGTTACATATTGTTTGGAACTGGGTAATATTAAACGAATTGCTCTTTTATGATTAAGTGTGGAAAGCCACGTTAGTTGTGTTCGAACAACTATATCAATTCACTATTACACTGGATACGGAAAGGAAAACGCACACACTATAAAATACATAATATTTATTTAAATACTTTCTAACTCATGTTTTTCATTATAATTCAGCACTGACGATCTAAATGAAAAATGTAAAATTTTTTGGGGGTAAATAATTTAGTTAAGAGAAATTAAAAATATAAGTTATTGATAAATAAACATACATTTATTAAAGCGGTATAGTGATTACATAAAGGCTGGCATGTTACTCTTCATGTGGAAGACTGGACTACTTAGAATTCTGAATGAAAGCATAAACAAAGTGACACGATATTATAAATCATAACGACTCTGGAAACTTCTTTCGGTCATCAGCAAAAACAACGCAAAATTTAATCAGCACACATATTTCTCGGAAGGAGGCACTAAGTGCGGATGATATAATTGCTTTAAACCAAAAGTCCCATTTACTTTCGGGGCTTTCGTTACTTAATGACTAATAAATTATGTGTACGTTACTATACTCGAACATTTCGGAATTTGCATTCCAAAAATTCATCGGGCATCTATCATAATTGAAAAAAAAACCTGGGTTCTAAAATGAAATAAAATGAAAAGCAGGAAGCCGTGGTGTATTTTACAAATAATGTATATCGTCCTCTAGTAAGATTAATAAAACATTTATTTGGCTTAATGTAAATTAGTGCTCAGAGAGCGGTGTTACTAAGAGTTACAAAAATTAAACAAGAACATTTTTACTGAGTCACTTACTGTTATAATATAAATACTACCAGACGTATTAATAGAGAAGTACAGAAGGATTGCAGTGGAGGGATTATATATAGGAAAGTTTCTGACAAGGAAAGAAGAACATTTTTAAAAGATTCTAAATACGTGGCAACCTAGTTGGAAGACACTGTAAAAGAAAACAACACATGTCTTTATTCCTGACAAAGAAAGAAGAAAACCGTTAAAGGTCATAGTAACTATTGGGTTTCATACATTCCGAATAAATACTTACAAAGTTTTCCTCTAATATTGACATGAGAATGGACAAATAAAATCGCTAGAAATAATAATAAAGCTCCAATAGCCTGTATGGTTTTCTCTTACTTTATAATATAATTGTTACTACTACCTGTTTGTGGTGACTACAAGGTTTTCTTAAAAAAATTTTTGAACGGCCTTGGATTTATTGTAAGGGATGGTTAATGAGAATGAATTTGGGACAACAAAGGCAATGTTCTTTGCTCTGTATTACTTTGCCGAGTATAAATGAAGTAGAAGGTTGAAACCTGTTACTTGGACAGCATGCGGCTATCAGCAGTTGTATTCGTCCGTTTATATATAGACATGAAGAAATAATACACTATTGGGTGGTTTGTTGAAAAATAAGTAAACTAAAACAGAGCTGCATTCCTTCAAAATATTATAATATAAAACTTGCAGCGATAAATCAGCTTCTACTCAGGAATAGGCAAAGATTTCAGTGCCTTGCTCGGTACTTTAGTATCGAATATACTATTTTGTTTGAGTATCTATTTACTCTCCATTTTAGATTGCACGGTTGTTCTCCAAATATAGAAAGTAGGGACGGCGGATGGAATGTACTGGCTGCCTCATTATAGTCAGGATCGGATCTAGGTGGGGAAGGAGTAGATGGGGGCAGACTGCCCTGGGCGCGGGTTAGAAAGGGCACTGGTGGGGCTGAAAATTTTTTCTCGGGAATGAAATGTAAAAGATTGTAAAAAAGATACAATATCTACCAATATTTAGACTTTTACTAGATATGTATATTTGTATTTTTATTAGCCTTCAAAAACATATTATAAATACAGTATTTATAATTATAATGCACACTAAAAACATTCTAATGCTAACTAGTAAGTACAGGTTTTGTGTATTTATATAAAAATTTTATAATATTATTTACGCGAGCGCAAAACAATGTATGCAAGATACGTTTATTATTGTTGGGTTGATCGGACTGATGGAAAAATGGGGAGTGAAGAAAAAAAAAGGGGAGGAGGAATTACAATTCTAGCCCCGGGCGAAAGAATATCCTAGATCCGTCCCTGAGTGTCACGCCACCCAATCACACTTCGCTAGAAGCACGGAAGGCGTGGTGTACGCTATATTCAAAGACTAACATGAGAAGTTAATGGCAGGCATGAGCAAGTAAGCCGGAGACAACTCACCTAGCACTGTTAGCTGGCTGGAGCAGGAGGACCTGCCGACAGGGCTGGCGGCGAGACAGGTCCATGTTCCGCCATCTTGTACCGTCACTGGTGCCACGTCGACGCAGTGGAAGTTTCCCTCCTGCACCAGTTGGTATCGCTCGCTTTCCGCCACCAGCATGTCATCATGGTGCCACGTCACCTGCCCCATAACATCACAATACTCCCACACAAATACAAACTACAGGCTACAATTAGAAGCGGGACATTTGAGTCATATTATTTAACACCAGATTTTTAAATGCTTTACGTCCACATCTGCAGCTCCGCCTCATGGTGAGGGATTGGGTGTTTTTAACTCTCACCCGTCTTGGGGTTCTACCTGCAGTTCTCAAACGCGTTGTGTCGTAGCAGCCTTGGTCTAGTTGGCACATACAAATAAGTGACGTTTCTAATCAAAGACACTGCCGATAAGCAATAACCATGAATTTGTCCTACAGATGCGCACGTTAAGGAGCTTGGATCATTATATATATAAACTGACCTTATACCGGGGTATATCTTAATATCGTGATAAACCACGTTACGAGCTTCACAAAACTGGGAAGGACCTTGTGAGATAATTTATATTTTCGCATATATAAACAAGGATTTGTGGTTGAGTGGCGGAAAAGAAGAACACTAGTAGCGTACAGAATTGAGAGTATTAGAAAATATATTAGAGACAATAAAGATATAATTTTACTGATCGGTGCAACATTATACTCTAACATTTAAATTAATTCAAACATACACGCTGCTCCATACCAACATCTACTAAAAAGTATTTATTCGAAGCAACTTTGTCATCAAAACAGGACCGTTCAAGAATTGCGAAAGAAAGACAGAAAATGAACCTTGAAGTAGTCATGAATGCTCTTAATAAAATAATTGGTGCATAGTAGGAGTTAGGATAAATGCTTGAACATTGTGAATAATTATATTGTATGAAACATCAATTAATAAGCATATATAAAGTCTGACAAGCTAACTGTGTGGCACAAACAGACGGCTTTTACGTTACGTAGTTTTACTAGTGCGTTCGTCCGGGAATCAACATACGGCGAGCTACCTATGTCTACTGGAAACTTGAAGTCCTACCGGAGAAAATTTTCTTTCTCTAAACCTCCGATCCAGGCATAGGCCTATACATCGCACTGAAATCCTCCTGGACAAGCTGGCATCCTTCCTTCTACAACAAAGTCGGAGGAACAGGACCACGGCCCCTCGGTCCAGGACAGCTCTTCCCTCGACACGTCCGGATCACTCCAAAGTTCATCAAACAGTCCCTTCTTATACCTCTCTCTGTATCTATGCCCAGTTTCCTCGCGCTAATACACAGAGGTTATAACCTTCTCCTAGCACAGTTCAAAATGTTTGCTATGCACCAGTCCTACACTGCACTGCACTGAATAAAACTCAGAATATTCATTTATCCTAAACTTTAAATACCAACATAAATATTAGAATGACTTTAAAGACGAACGGCCCAAAAAATACAAATACTGATTAAAACGTAAACCTTATTAAACTGGGTTTTAAAGTTCATTTCCCGTAACAAGAGACAGTCGTTATGTTACAACCTATACACCTAGTTTACTTGGTCGCCAACAAAGAACAGGCATATGTAGTGTCGGCAATAAGTGACCAATGAATCATACATACATCACAATTAAAATATTTAACATATTTCTGTTACTGAAGTCCTATGCCTTAGTATCACGAAGTAGGGTAGGTTTACTGTATACATAATTTTTGAAGTTGTGTTTCAATGTAAACTTAGTTCATTAACATATTTTACATTGCAGAATGTTCTTCTAAATTTTTAGTACTATTATATAATGCGACCTCCTGTTGATGGTTGTGCTCGTTCGTGACCCGCGATTCGTTATGATAAGAGGTGTCGTTGCTCTGTCTCTTACGTGATTAACGTTGGATGATTGGGTTCGTATTAAGTAATGTTGTAGTATGCCCGGCTATCTTTAATTGAAATAAAATAACAAAGAAGTTTCTTTTTAAATCGGCCTAAGGGACTCACGCACTGCGGGTTGCGTCACGAGAGGTAGATACTTATAGTTTCTTTCGACGAAAAGAATAGGCGCTTCCTCCGGCGGCTTTTGATCGGTCACGACGTTAATTATGTTGCAGGTACCGGCCGCAATCACCCGAAAAGTCCACCCACCGGTGACTCCGAGCTCGCTGTCCACCGTCCTTACAAACCCTACGACGAATATCCCGACACCTGTCCCCCCGAGCTCACACACACCCGGCTCGTCTTAAGACTTCATTCTTAGTGCCCCGCGTTTCGCAACTTTGCTCTCCTGGGCGGCGTCCCCTTCCCGCCCCCCCGGACTCATGGGGGCGGGTAGGTTCCCCCGACCAATCAGAGTGAAGACCTGGCCCGAACATTGCGTGCGTCCCTTGTGGAAGCTCCGTATTTATTTAAAATAAAATTATACATGGGCACATTCTCACAGCAATTACAAATAAAACACTTAGCCCTAATTACTACTTGCTATCTTCAATTAATATAATTCTAGTTCAAATTACGTACGTTACACGAGGTCTGTTGGGGGAGGGGGAAAGGAGAAAAAATGTGTAGGCGAGAGAGAGAGAGGATTGTATGGCAAGGGGACAGGGAGAGGTAGGGCGCCCCCGCCCCTTCTCGCACAGCATGTGGTAAGGCCCACTGCATCATCTGCTCTATTGTCGCCAGACCAGCGGGCAATTATCACTCTTAAAAACTATAATTATTATACATAAAATTATCCCTATGCTACTAGCATATTCGAGTCTGTGACATTCCACCGGTTAAAACGATACCAGACACGATACCTCTGTGATAATATTAGTAATAGTCATATTTTCTAGTGTTTTTATATTGGCCTATCATAGGATCCCACAGACCCCTCACAATCAATACTGAAGTTAAAATGGATGGCAATATGTTACATATGACAATAAAGGCCCCTTCATTACAATCAATCATCATAATTAACCTAAACTACATTAATTTATATATATATATATATATATATATATATATATATATATATATATATATATATATATATATATATATATATATATATATATATATATATATATATATATATATAAAAGTATCAATAAAATAGGGCCGTCACAATAATTACGATCCCTCGAACAAATTTCCTACGGCAACTTCAAAAAGGAAATTACTAAAAGTAATGTGATACTCTCGAAATGTTGTTATGTACATTTATACTAGTGATACTATGAGGAATGTGGAATCAAATTTGAAATGAGTATACCTGTAGATACTGTAAAATTAACGTAAAATGATTTTGTCAGAAAAAAATTAAAAATTTCATCACTCAACATCGCTCCACTACTTCTGCTTGATCAGATAGGCGTTAAGTGCCTAATGGAACTAAGTAAAGCTTTAATGTTCATTCTCTCCCTCATCATTATAATACTGTATGGCCTAACACACATGTTAAGAAGTGGTTGCTCTGCAGGTGTGCATTAACTCCTAGAATACTCACAAATGCTTCACGAATGCAGTTGCTGCTACCGATCTTATTGTCAGGACACGTCACATCGAGCAGATAACCGCAGTTTTCACAGTGCCGGGCACGATATGCCGCAATTGATTGGTTTTATGTGCACAAGGGCCAGTAAGTCATTGAAACAAGCTGGAGCAAACACCTTTACGCGAAATTTATGCTCACAAGCTATGACTTCAGAGAATAATTTATAACAGAGAAACTTCGAATGTTGGCTAGTTTCCAACATGCATGTTCGTGGCCAGCTTTCTTATTTCGTTATTCGTGTCTTCCTAATTAATTACGTGAATTAGAATTCTGACGTGCCAAAACAACAAACTTTTATAACATCTGTAAGCGTCTGGAATTTGTCAAATAATCATTCTCGTCCGTAAGATGTTAACATGATACAGTATTTTAAAAGCCTTATTCGGTACTTAAAAATTCTCTGTGACATATTCACTACAGTTAATGTTATCCACTTATTTAACGCAAAATAAAATTATCTGTTTTCAACAATTTAAAGTTACGTGTTCATGTTCGAAATACTCCATTCCTTTTAGGTGTTCTTTTTTTTTTTTAATAGGCATGCTACATATGGCGCGAATGAACACCTGTGAATTTCTGTAAACAGATAACTCCCTGTACTTAACTTCGAGCATATCACAAGACCAAGATATCTACAGGGTTAAGGAAAATACAATGACATGAATTATTCTCCTGATTATCCATTGTCTCTAGCTTTAGCACACTCAAAGCACAGACGCGCTAAGCTGAATATGTTTTAAAAGCATCGTTCATATAGCGGCAGTGCTGTCATTTTAGAGTCGTACAGCAAGTTTCAGTTTCCTTCACTTTACGAATTACATTTGCGGATATTCCAATGTCTAAATAGAAGTCTGCTTATAGTTTTCGTAACTTAAAGACAGTGACCGCTTAAAGAGGCATTTTACAATAATTTCAAGTACGGAAATTTAAACACAAAATATACAAAAATACTGCAACAGTCGCAATTAATCCTCATACTTATTGCATTCGAACGAAGAAGAGTATCCAACATATGAAGAGTACCTTCACGAAAACTGTATGAAACCGATTTGAGATTACCAGATATGTAAAGTACCACATCATACAGATAAGGATCATAGTGCGTAAACATTGAAAATGTTATGAATATATGAGCCGAATGAAAAAAAAAAAAAAAAAAAAAAGAACACATGTAAGGAAATTTTTCGGTAGTAAAACGCTAAATCGAAATATTTTGTGGACACTAGGGAAGGTACCACGTGCATTAAATATCGCTGTAGGGCCTATGTTTTATATCTTCGGCTACTATCACTTTAATACGGGAATAAAATGTCTCATTGTGTTTGTGGAAGTAAATACGTTACAGTTATGCATATGTGCTCGTAGCTGCAACATTTCACTAAATTCTCACGTGGTTTTGCAGACAAATATCTTAATATGAATGAAGCCTATTATTTATGAGTGGCATCTCATCAAATTGCTTTAGCTGGCAATGGCGAACATCCAACGAAAAACTTCAGTTCGTCATTTAACTTCTTGTGCAAACTTGTTAGTGTGTATGTATGTAAATATATGTTTAACTTATCTTAAGCTGAATATAGAACTTCATAACACATTGGCTTATGATTCGTAGTCAGAAAATTCCAGGAACCTTGTCCCTTGTTTCGTGTTTCGTAATCAACAGTGCTATTGAAATGAAAACTTTGTAGCCGACAGTAGTTTTATCGACTCTAAATCAACAACCGTCGGAAATATAACGGGTTTTTTTCTCTTGACACTCAAGAATATTGCGTCACGTTTTTGTTATAGCGTTTCGTACGACTGTACGCGGCAAGCATCTTACGTGTTCTGCATCGAAAAGCGACTTATATTGTAGTTATCGCAAAACATAGCTGCAACTCTCAATACACAACATTGCCGTTGTCATTTAAACTAAATGTCATAACGTCGTTATGACCTTCAGGAAATATAATATGCCGTTTAAAAAAAATTTTCGTGTGTGAAATAGGCTAAGAATAATAAAAATACTGACGAGGATAGTGTTAAACGTGGCGTTGTGTAAAGGACAAAGAAAGGGTGCAAGGCGGGTTGCTTTCCCATGTGCAAGGGAAGAAATGGGCGTTGGCGTTCAACCCATGCAACAAACAACCTCTTGTACAGCATTGTAATGGCACAGTGAGATGTGTTGAACAAGAAAATGAGGACCAAGAATAGAATACTTTGGCAATCGTGCCGATAACAGGTCATCAGTAAATAACTTGGGCTAATGAAGGAGATGATGCAACATGGCTAAGTCAGTCCGCTGATATTACAGACACTGACAGTCATATTTTAATGTGTTTAAGGGTGTTCAAGTGCGATAAAGTCATAATTTTATATTTATATGAAATAGTGTTTGTTTTGTAGAAGATACATGTGAGTGCAGTTTCCTCTAACGAAACAATTTTAGCTGGTGTAGTTTTCTCATAACGGTGCGTCAAAGTAAAAATTTGCATATTCTGCTGCCATACAATTAATGAAAACCAATTGAATTACGTACGTGAAATAATTCAAAGTGAAATAACATACCATGGGCTACGCAATAAAACATTTGAAAAGAATCCCGCGAACTGTTTTTGTATTTTTAAAAAATTCCTGAACTTGCATTTTTTAAATACACTTTTGAGATTTTTTTTAATTTAACATATTACGTTGTGTTTTTTTTAATGTTTTATTGCATAGCTCATGGGATGTAAGTTCACAGTTATTATTTTATTTAAGTAGGTCAGTTGGTTTTCGCTATCGGCATGGCAGCATAACAAGCAAATTTTGTCTTCGACACCTCGTTATGAGAAAACTATGAGAGCTAAAAAATTTTCGTAAGAGTTAAACGCACTGACAAGTATCGTCTACAAAACTAACAATATTTCATAAAAATATAAAATTATGATTTTATCGCACTTGAACACCCTTAGTGTTATTTTGAAGTAAAATAAGTGTCATTCCTATCAGAATGGTTATAGTTTTACAAAAATTACATATCTAAAACTAGCTTTTAACAACTATTAAGATTTCATTATAGTTTTTAAGTTTCAATTAATGGAGTTGTTCACGATCTCTGCATATGGCTAACGTGGAGTACGCAAACGTTGCCAAGTATATTTTCTCGTGGTGCTCCAAGGACGTCATTCATCATTCTCTATACTCGCCAATATCACTCTCGCCAGTGCTCGAGACCTCGCTTTCGAGCCCTGACCAATATCTCTCTACAACTACGTCGTTTTCAAGGCGTGTTGATAGTGTTGTTAACGGGATTTTACAGTTTATTCATGCAAAGAATGGCGAAGATGATAAAAAGAACCACTGTTGCTATTAACTGAACGCTCCTTAATTTTCACGTTCAACAGAGAGGAAAGGCTTGACATAGAGAAACAAGTGTTACTCGCTGGCACTAAGACAGGACAATATACTGTACATGGTCCAACAGCTCCCAGCCAAACTTCACAACCAGCCTTCGTGTTCCAACACCACCTCGATGGTCGGGCATTGTCAGCGGAGAAAAGCAACTCCACTAATGAGCACGAATTACATCATGTTTTGAATTTGCACGACGCAGTTTCTGAGGGCATCGTAATATATCAACACACTGTAAAAATGGTTTGGTACCTTTGAAGGTAAACCTTTGGAAACCCACATTCCAAAGAAATTGCTTGCAAAACTACAATGGTTTACCTTGGAAAAAATACTAAATACACGCTTGTAAAATTACAAGGGATATCCTTGTAGTTGCAGTACCGTTTTACTTGAATATTGACACTAAAATTTTTAATATATAGCACTTGAGAAAATGTACTTGATGCTAAATTATTTTTAAAAAAAATTCGTGGAAGCATTCAGATCTGTATCCACATCCCCGTGCTTAGATACTAGGCATATGCACCTTACCCTTACACCACCTTTACTTCCTCGCTATATGCCTATTTTTATATGTTCAAAGTATGAATGAAATACCCGAAAGTCAAGTTAGCTTTATATGAAGTATAAGTGCATCAAGTTTGATGAAATTATAAAGTACAGTTCCTTTAACTTGACTTTTATATATTTCGTTTACGCCCTTTTCATATTTTTAAATGGCCGCCATTTTAATATTTTTAGATAAAGCTCGATATGTAAGGAACTATATTTTAGAATTTCATCAAACTTAGTACACATATACTACATACAAAGCTAAATTGACGTTGTGTATTTCGTTCTTCTTGTGTTTGTATTTAAGAAATTGCGGCAATTTTTACATTTTTTAGCACAGTATAACTTATCTTAGGAAATAATTTTCAAAATTTCATCAAACTTGGTATACATATATAATACAAAGCTGACTTGTCTTTAGTGTATTTAATTCATCATGTGTTCATATTTTTAAAATGGCAGCCATCTTTATATTTTAGCAGATTATTTCATAATGGTAGCCATTTTTATATTTCCTTCATAATATGCCATATGTTTCAAGACATTTTTTTAGAGGTGTCATCGATTTTGGAACATACTTACTACATAGCTTACAAAGCTGACCTGACTATTCTGTATTTCGTTCATCACGTGTTCAAATTTTGTAATGGCGTACATGTCATATTCTTGGGTAATATAAAATATTTGGGGAAATATTTTCCCAAGTTCACGAATTTCGGCACGCATATTCTAGTTAGGTAGTTATGTGGATTTTTGTGAATTTCGTTCATCCTTTGGAAATATCTCGAAATCCGTGGTTATTTTTACTAAAATTGTTGTTAGTAAGACATCTCAGAGAACGTTTTCTTCATTTTAATCAAACTGGGTACGGTTATATCGCTTAGTAAACTAACTTTTTTTGTATATTTCGTATATCACAGGTGTTATTTAATTTTACCATTCAATTATCTTGCACGTACTACGTAAACGATTTTAACCATCATGATTCATTTGCACCCACTTTGAGGAAAGTAGGCGTATCAGTAATAATTATCAGGTAATGTTTGTTGTAAGTTTAGGCGTCATATTTCTGGATACTAAATTTATTTATAGAATTTTATGACGGTTTTTGTTGATTACATTTGGTACTAATTTTTCTCTTTGCTTTTTTTTACAATAGGGTTTTCTGCGACTTTGCAACATTCGCTGTCAATGACAGAAGTCCATAAATCTGGTACGTTTATAATAAACACAAACTCGTTCGACAAGAACACGATAATTATAGTAAAAATATGTAAAGTCAGGTGCTGCAAGATTATGTAAATTTTTTCATAAAAATCCGCTAACACTTTTAGTGCATGCCTCAAATGCAACCGAAAACGAACGTATAAATGTATTACTGATAAGTCCTCTAGGTTTTGTAAAGCTGTTGTCATACTAATAGAGATTCCTATTCATCGTGTCTTGAAAGTATTAATTAATTTTTGTTTTATGGAAATCCGAATATTCATGACTTTGAAATTTGCTGTGATTTGAGGACTTTCAAAACCTTTAAGGTACTCAGTTTTGGTGTAGTTTGGTGTAAATACTTTTAAATCAATACTGGGGTCCACTGTGAATGCCTTTTTTAATTGCTTCATTTCAGTATGTCTAAGTAAGCTCATGCCAATTTACAAATTATTAGTTTATTAAATAAAATAATGGAAGTTATATGTTGAAATACGCTGAACTAAGACTGTTTTTCAATAAATACGCTCTTAGAGAGAACCATATCGACGTCAAAAACGTATTTTCCAACGTTTTCCAATTGGCACTTAAACATCCGCGATTACTAATCTGATTGTATAAATTTTTATTTTGGGCAACACGATGTTAATAATATGAATTAATAAATTCATATAGCTTAATTCACAGAATCTGAATATCTTACATTTAATGAAATATTGGGTTTCTACTATGTTTATTGTTAAATAATAAATTCCGAAGCCAAGGTTTTATTTAAACCCTGTGGTGCTTACTTTGATGTAAGATAAGTTACATTAAATTTATTTATTATATTGCTTATGATAGTGTTACACCATTAAATTCATAAATACAAACAATACTTTTTCCTTCTATTTTGTGCTTAAAAACAGTATTATGTAATTTTCAGCCTTAAATTATAATTCAAAACATGCTGCACTTTAACTTTGTAACTTTGAAGGATTTCCGATCTAAAAAGCAATTAGAGTCACGAAAAATATAATTGTTTAAAAATTGTCACATGAACCCTAATTTTATGTAGTAGAATAATACTTAGTTGCATGAAAAATAAGTCGCTAAACACATTTAAAGTGTGTTTATTTAACATTGATCTAACAAAGCTGAACTATCTCCGTCTGTGCCTCTTACAATTTGCGGTAATAGCAGGCCTAGTGCGCTCAGTGCAACACTGCATAATGGATAAAAATACTCACCGTGAAGCAATATATCTTTCTGGTTAGTAAAAACTACTACACAGTTACCAAAGTCATCATTCGCACGATATTTGCAGCGCATCCGGACTACGTAGGGAGACCCTGTGAACTATCATATTAAAGATACACCGCGTCGGTCAAAATATGGCTGGTCAAGACGGGAAGTATCACAGAACATAGTCACTCTGCCAGATAGTTAGTAGAATATTTTTAGACTTAGTAATTTTTATTAATTATTTGTGGCATACCATCTACATTAGCTAGTATTAAAACTTACATCCTTTCACAGGAAACACAAAAATTAAATTTTATTAATGTAAAAATTATTACCTAACAACTCATTATCGTCATTTGTATTAAGAGCACTGAGGACTGCTTACTGACATACAAGTTTGCCATTGTCCCTCCAATTTTACGTACCGTACATCATTATAGAAACTACTTGTACGGCACATTGTTTAAGTTACGGAGCTTTATGATAAGCCTTGTTAAAATATTTATATCACAGAAATTTGTAACTAAATCGACGCATATGTTCTACTAACCCCTTTCTTTTTTATAATATTCAGGCAAACAGATGAAATAACTCGAGTATCTACTATATTTTGTGATATTATGATCAACTTGCACAGAAAATTGGAATTTTTTTGATCAAGCGAAATTTCTCAGTGAATAAGAGATTCTTTTTTGGTGCACCTTAATTTTGCACAATAAATGAAGATGGTTAGCAAAAAAATGTCTAATTTATCTTAAACGCGTAATTTTTTTCCGTTCAGGTTTAGTACAATTAAAATTGCTTTCCTAAATAGAATGGAGAATAATAAATTTTGTTAATTTTAAGATACTGACAAGAATAACTTGTAAAATAGAATTCTATGACTTCAAAACATTTTTCATACTACATGCCACCGTGACAGTTATTAATGGCAACTGATATGTTTGCAAGCAGTCCCTTGCATATCTAATAAATTTTTCATTTTTAAGAATCAGATTGATACGATCCTGATACAATTGTATTTTATTTATTTATAAATTTCAAAAGGAAAGCGTTAATACATCGGTTTCTTGTAATAATGTTTGAAATTAAGAAAGTGATGATCGCAGTTTCATAATAGGTTACACTGTAAGTGTAACATAGTACTCCAAGTAGCAACAAAATGTCTCAATGGTTAGCTCACAATACACGAACCAAAGATTTCAAGATAGGTGTTTGGTCGAGACACATTAATTTTTTAATTATTTCATTGATTTTATTAATTCAGCATACTTGGATCGTGCAGATTATTTTATTTTTTATTATTTTAAATTTTATATGGTTTACCGTTTTTGATTAGTTGATAAGACAATTTGTGAGTTTGTGGTGCGACAGCACAAACAGGTTCTTTTACTGATACGCCGTACACTATTTCTAAGTACGCTTGCAGAATTTCGTTACGAACATTAGAAGGAAATTGTATATGAAACTGTTGGCTTTCAACGTAAATTATTACGGGATTCATAAATAAATTTAGTTTATTAATGCATGTCGAGCAAAAGTTCATCATTATTAAGTGTCTGTTAATGTGTGTGTGAATGGGTAAGATGAAAAAGGAAAAGGTCCATGTTTTACAGAAAATGAACTGATATGACAAGCTATAATTTATGTGTCGCTTCATTGACTGAAATAAAGAAAAAAAATTCTAGAAATTCTTACATCACTATGTGACTTTGAACTTTGAAGTAATATTTAAAAGAAAATCATTCCCTTCTTAACTACAGCACTATGCCATGATTGGCTATTCGCAGCGAGAATCGCTACAGTAGTGTTTCATTTGTTTGTGTAGTCTACCGTATTGTAAATGTACAACAAGTGATATTGTAAATGTGTGGTTAGTACAGTGTAGGTACAAAATCATAAAATGTACTATTCAAGTAATTAGCAGTACTTGTATGATGAAAACATATTTGTAATTAATTGTTTCATTGAGTTTGAGAATGTCCACCACTCAGTGAGATTAAATAAGAAAACATACCTTCAACTTTGATTGCATATAACTTTCAGGAAATAAAATGTATTGTGTTTTTCACTAATGTTCAATTTACTCATATCCTAAAAACAAATGTATAATTGTAATTTTTCCCATTCAACCAACAGTTTAGTGCTGTTTTCTCGAAAGTTGGCCAAAGTGGAATCTTTTCCTTCTTCATCTCACTCATATATGTATGTGTGTGTATATATATATTTATATGTGTGTGTGTATATATATATATATATATATATATATATATATATATGTGTGTGTGTGTGTGTGTGTGTGTGTGTAATATGATGATGTTCCTGAACTACAGGTACAAATGTTGAGATTGGGATTCGTTATAAAAAAAAATGCGGAATAGTTACATAATGCAATTTTCGCCTAGCGCTATTTTTAAAGGCGATCTTAACCCTCGAAATAATATTTTGGAAATATTTTTTGGCAAAATATTTGAAACCACGTGGAGCTAAATTACAATTCTGCGCACAATGATTAGTGTTATCGAGTTCTTTAACCCGCGAAGAATCCACTATTTACATCTCTCCGCTTAATGGAAATAACAGGGGTGGCCACCCTCTTATTAACCACAAATTTGTGCCGTTGGGTTTTGTGAACATTTTATGCTTCTTTCCTGAACAATACATCCTAAGTAACTAAAATGTCCTCTTGTTGCAAGTCGCTACAACGCACCGTTTACGAGAAAAAAATCATACAAACAATACACTGCATGTGAGGTGAGCACTACAACCTGTACTAAGCGATTATATCATCGTAGGCACCCGAACTTCGGTTACTTGTTACATAAATTCACAGCTAAAATGAGCCAGAGATGAAGGTATGTGATGGGCGTAGGTGGGAATGAAGCTGTGTTATTTAAGTTATGTTTGTTGAGGTTTCCTTGACTTAAATTGAGACACGCTTTTAAAGAACTGCAGCACAAAGTGCCTTTTTCTTATTACAAAATGCATTTACAAGCATTCTGTGAATACTCCATTGCGAGTGTAGCAGTCGTTGTCTACATGGCAGGTATCGTATTGTTGCCACAGCGTATTTTATAGTAAACTGAGAATTTTTTTTTGTAGTGGAGATGAACGTTTCATTGACTACCAAGTTCATTAGAAATACGAGGAAATTGGAAAGGAATCAGCCATGGTTTTTTGTTAAAGATCCATTCCGGCATTCGCTTGGGTATTTTTATTGTTTTCAAAGAAGTAATTACACATACGCAAAACAATACACATAACATTAATGGAACACTTTATTGATAAACCGTTTTTGAGAACACACTTTTTTTTTAGGGTAACTTAGTTGTCTGAAAAGTTGCAATACTGGTCGTACGACCAAGGATTAGTTGTGTGTGAATTCAAGTCAGGCGACAGGTCAGTAGTACGTTCATGACAGATCTTTGGCTACTTGTAATCCAAAAGGAAAAACCATAGATGGTAACTGCACGAGAACAGGCGTTGCAAATAATCCATGTGTGTAGTATTTTACAGTAACTGTTAAAAATGGCGAAAACCTACTTTGACACATAACTGACAGCGACGCATAATCGAGTGTCTTATGAGATCAAATATGTGTTATGTGTTGCGAATCAGCAATGCGGGCGCGAAGTTCATCTACCGTGTTGATGGTGGCCTCGAATACCAATCTATTGAGATGTCCCCACAGAAAGAAATCACACGGTGTCAGGTCTGTGGAGCGTCGTGGCCACCTCACAGATCCGCTTCTGCCTTTCCATCGCTCACCACATGTGGCGGTAAGATGGTCACGAGCTTCCAAACTAAAGTGTGCAGGGTCTCCATCGTGCTGGTACCACATAAGCATGCGTGATTGACAATCCACATCCTCCAACAGAACTGGCAGTATGTCTTCTAAAAACTGTCGATAAAGGCTCCGGCAAAAAGTATGATCCAATGAAGTTGTCGCTGACAATGCCGGCCCAAACGTTTACAGCAAATGTCACTTGATGGCAGTGTTCAACCCTTGCATGTGGGTTAACTTCGTTCCATATGTGACTGTTTTTACTGTTGAGAATGCCATCACGCGTAAAAGAAGCCTCGTCCGTCCACATAATGTAGCGAAAAAAGGCAGGTTTGTCTGCGCATTGGTACAGAAACCAGCGTGCGAAATCGACTCGTGGCTGAAAATCAGCTGGTGGAAATACTTACACCTTTTCGCGATGAAACGGGTGTAGCTGTTGTTCATGCAGAATACTCCACACACGTTGGTGGCCTGAATGCGTTGTGCGAGCGATTCCACGTGTGCTACTTGATGGCGAATCGGCGACGCGTTCCAACACTTCCTCCTCAAACCTGGCTGTTCTCATGTTGCGTCTCACGCCGGTGTCATACCTGTTCGCTGTAAGTGTTCCAGTCTCGCTTAACCGTCTGTCCACATAAGAGAACATGCAATGCTCTGGACAGCGTCTGTTTGTAAATGTCTGTGCATACAGACGCTGTGATCCTCTTGCATTACACCCAGCAGCACCACACATGAGTTGCATATCTGCCATTTATGTGTACGTGTACTATCTATGTTGCGCATCAACAGTGCAATGCCACCCTGACACACATGCTTATGCTAGCGGTGCTTCGTGAACGATGCGCGCGTGCATATGTCCCGTACGATTAGCCTTGCAACGCGGGTTGCTTACCTGGCAGGCAACCAAGTGCAACCTAACAATCCTTTTTGCGTTATCAAAAACCGTTTATCAATAATATGTCCGTGAAGGTTATGTATATTGTTTTTCGTGTGTGTATTACTTCTTTGAAAACAATAAAAATACCCAATCGAACGCCAGAATGGATCCTTAACAAGGATCATGACCGATTCCTGTACAGTTTCCTAGTACCTCTAATGATCTTATTTGTCAACCAAACGTTCAGCTGCACTACAAAAAAATATTGATCATTTACAATAAAAAGAATTGTGGCAACAATACAATACCTGACATGTAGGCAACAACTGCTACACTCGCAACGGAGTACTCACAGAATGCTTGTAAATGCATTTTGTAATCAGAATAATGCACTTTGTGCTGCAGTTCTTTAAAAACTTGTGTCAAATTTAAGTCAAGGAAACCTCCACAAATAAAACTTAACTACTACAGCTTCATTCCCACCTATGCCCAACACATACCTTCGTCTCTGGCGCATTTCAGGTGTGAATTTATTTACCAAGCAACCAAAGTTCGGGTTTCCACGTTGCTATCATGGCTTAGTAGAGGTTGTCGTGCTCACTTCACATGCAGTGTATTGCTGCCACTGACTGTTTGTATGATTTTTCCTCCGTAAACGTTGCGTTCTAGCGACTTGCAACAAGTGGACTATTTTTGTTATTTAGGACGTACTGTTCAGAAAAGCAACATAAAATGATTACAAAACCCAACGGCACAAAAGTTGTGGTTAATAAGAGAGTGGCCACCCCTGTTATTTTTTATTAAACGGAGGAAACAATTTTAATAATTAATTCACAAAGGTTAATTTCTTCCTCGAAAATAGCGCCAGGCCAAAATTGCTATGTATAACTATACCACATTTTTTATAAGGAATCACAATCTCACCTTTTGTAGCTGTAGTTCAGGAACTTTCTGTATGTGTGTATAATATTATATATATATTAAGTGTCCTCACTCACTCATCAACGCACAGCCCAAACCCCTAGACCTAAAACCATGACATTTTGAGCGTAGCTTCCTCTTAACATGTTGGTACCCACTAATAATGGATTTTTCGGAATAAGGAAATTAATGAGCGAAAGGGGTGAAATGTGTTTTATAAAAACTCCTGATATCTCATTAACCTGGAAAGCATTAATTATTTTGTTAACCACAAAATATTCCCTAAACAAATGCATATTAGAGATTTTTTAGTTTTTTTTTTTTTTTAAATTCTAAAATGAAAATGAAGGGGTTCAAAAGCTATAAAATGTATTTTTCGCCAATCCTCGATTACTCTTAATCCTAATTAAGAACTCGAGGTGATAATTTCTTCAGAATTATGTTTACGTAAATATCTTAAATCGTCGTAAGAATTTTTTCGAATTTCCAACTCATAAGCCGTTAAGAAATAAAATGTGTTTTCAATTAATCATTCGTATCTCCTAAACTAATGAAAATATCGAGGTGATTTTTTGTTTTAAATTGAAGGTTATGTAATTACCTAAAAACTAATTTTATTGTCTTTCTAAATTCGACATTGAATGGTGTTAAAAAATTAAACGTGTCTCCAATTTGTCATCCGTATATTGTAATACCGTTGAGACATGGAGGTAATTTTTTGATTAGAATGAAACTTATGTAAATATCTGCATATCAAATTTAAATAAACCTCTTTGGTCTTTGGGTGTGAACACACATAATACTTCTCACGTCCTACCTTGAAGAATTAGTTTGTGATGATATCAGTCTGCGATGTAGGAGGTTTCAGGGTCGCATTCCGCGTAAGTCTTAACGACGGAAATTATTGTGTTATTATATAGGCACATATATGTGGTAGCTGGAAGACTACGACAGGACAGTCGAGTTATTTGGACTGCTGTGAACAACTAAGGTCTTGAAAGTAGGTAAGAGACGACAAGGGTTGGTACGGAGCAGCGCCTGGAGTGGAGGGTGGGGGAAACCAGAAATCTCTAAGGGCCATCATCTTTATTGAAACAAATTAAGGCACATGTTACATAAAAATATAGTACAACCATTAACCAATATTTCAATCCCAGTTACTGTTTATATTGAATTATTCCATGCAGGCAAAGCCATAGCGGGCACCTTATATATATATAATTTTGGGAAACATCTGAAATCAATTTTCATTATATAATGCACATGTAATATACCTAATGTCAGTAATATACATTATCATAACCTAATATACTACCTAATATTTATACTTAAAAAAATTTTAATTGTAGTATAATCTATTACATTTAATATTTCTTATGTAATGCTCCTAAATTGATAAAACCAAATATTTATGAAAGCATTTTATTTTTACTACAGTATATATTAGTCTCGCAGAATTTAACATAAATAAATATTCATCTATTTAATTAACTATTTTGTAAAACATTTTCACATAAAAACTATACTTAAACAAAAAAAATGGATTTCGAACAAAAATCATGTTTTTTAACAATGGGAAATATCGAGAAATTTGTCTTAGGAAGAGTAACTTTATGTCTACAAGTATACTTTTCGTAAGCATTTGTTTTCTTTAATCAAATTTTTCATACTTTTATTTTCAGTTCTGTATAAGAAATTTAAATTGCATTAATCGTAAACACTTGATAAATATTTCATCGGAAGTGTTATCGTTACTGGATAGAATAAAATTTTGCATTGGTTATAATATAAGTATTAAAAAAGTACATAATATAAGTACCTGTAATCCGAAGTCATTGAACGTGAGATAGGATTCCGAGCTACTTATTGATTTAAAACCGCCGTGTGCTTAAAAACATTTTATTTATCTACCCTGCTATATTATCACAGTAAAATGTTTATATTTTATGTATATAAATTTGTTACCAGATTTCTAAACGACGACGTCATACACGGAAAATAGCACTTGTAAATAATTACTGTGCCACATCAATTGGTGGGAGAACATTATTTTAGTAGTTATTTTATTAGTGTCGTAGTCACAATATTCAAGTGTCTAATTCCTTAAACTAAACACGAAGTTTGGATGAATCTGACTTATATTTTGTAGAAGGAAGATAAAGAATGTTTCATTAAAAAGTAACCGAACAGCACAAAAAATATAAAGTAGATTATGCAATATAGTTCATTTAGGAAATTATGTGAGAGCTAGACTCACGTGTCAAAACATGAGATTTAACTGCAAATATATAACTGTGGCTAATATTACAAATTTATAAATTTATTTCAAATATGAGTCCATGCACATATATTCACTACTAATGTAATTTGTCAAATTGCAGTTTCATGAAGATAAAACCAGTTTTTGTCATGTGGCTTATTAATTTAAATGTTAGTTGCCAAGGTAATATTTGTTTCCTTTTTTCTCAATTGAAAAAATATTCGGCTTTTTCCAAGTTACTCCACAGGTACAAAATTGTACGGCACTGAAATGTGTAACACACTAATTGTGTAGATACGGTTAGAAATGATTTGATTTTGTGAGCAATTGAAAAATGATTATAATATTACAAACATAAATTCTAAATGTAAGCTGATAAACCCAGTATATATATTCAGCACGTTTATGCTACCTATACTCCACTACAACAACGCCAACCAAAAGATAATGAGAACTGTATGTTAAATTGTTCTGCTAACACATGCCAAATGCCAAGTCAGAGCATATCAACGAATGGCCACCATTCCAACCAATCAGGAGAGAGCTTATGTGATTGGCTGTCTAAGGAACCAATCAGAAGCCTCCTCTACTCATATTGGCTGCTTTGACAGCCAATCACACACAAGGTGCCTTCAAGCCACAATACACGAGCCTCCTCAAATGCCTGCTGCAAGGAATGACGAAACGTTGGTTCAAGGTACCAACAAGACGCGGCTCCAGTCCGGTAGCTAAGACAACCAGCCTCACAACTACTGCGAAAGCCTGTAATCTTCTTTATGTGTGTTTTATGATTCTAATGTTCTGTTGGTCAAATTTTAAAACTTGAGGCAGAGGATCTTGTATGGCCACCAATGTGTGCATTTGAAGAAGTAGTCTACTATGTATTAAATCATTAGACAAAGTTATATTTATTTTTTAGATAAAATTACTTATATTTTAAATTCTGTTTTACGAATGGAGAGGCGAAAACCTAACCTTACATCAATAATTGAACTATACACGTTTCGAACTTATTGAACATTTAATTGAAATAAGTTTTGTATGTATTGTGTCGCCTAGTATATTTCTAACAATAAGTGTGTTGTGGGAATGTAACACAATTTTTTTTGTATTGATGTGTCACAATATTTTCATTTTGTTGTTCTATCTACGTATATCTTGCATAAATCAACTTTCAGTTATTTCACATTACTTTCATCAATAGTTAAACGATGCATACATTTATACGTGATTAAAATAGACGAAACAGTTACTTTATGAAATCTTTGGTTTCCCCTTAAAACATTTATTTTAACAGAAAATATACCAAATTATTGTGAACTGATTCCTCAGATCAGGCACTATATGATTACTTTTTTCTAACTTTCAGACAGACCTTCATTTACCTCCTTACATATACACACACTAACACACATTAATAGACACACATACGAGCAGACACACATACCCGTACTGAGAAACAAAGAGTGGAAGATGACTTCATAATTATGTAGTATATAAAGCAAGTGGACTAAAACCACACATGTTTCCAGCCTTAAAATAAAAATCGGAACTCCTCGCAGCATGAGTTAGCTTCCAATAAAACAACGATACGTGCATGTAGCCTCAAATTATATGGTAACGAGATATATTTTTACCACATTAATTTAGTTTGAGAGTTCGACGATTACGTTAAATAAAAAACAGTTTTGAGAATTGCAATGAATATATATTAGTGCGCATTTAACAAGACACAGGTTACAAATATTCATATTTAATGTGATCACTAGCACAACTAAGTATGTGTATCTTTTATACAAAATGTACATGAGCTACTCTGGAGGAGAAGAAAACGAGGAGGACGGGAATATACCTATATTATGTGGAGGCATTAACCGTAATGGGTTAAACGGTCGTGTTACTTAATAATAATGTAATCCAAGGGAATGTGTAAATGGGAGCACACCGAGAAAACTAGCCGGTAAAAGCTAACTTTCCCCACGTATCTCTCGTACGAAAATCTGAAGTCATATTTACAAGAAATTGAGCCCGAATCATCATGGTGGTAGTCGAGTCCTCTTACTACTAATACACAACCGCTTGGAAGAACTACTCTGGAAGGTCAGTATTTTTAGTGCGAGTAATAAATACGTTGTCAGAGCTGCTATTTCTAGATAGCACGTAAGGAATGTGTTTTTTCCGTTGCTGACTAACTTCACAATCCCGGCGGCCGACGAGAGATATTTATATGATACAGATAAGCTTCTAGATATATAATCTCGAGAGCATCCTATGTGTCATACGTCAAGATGTGGCAGTATTTTTGGTTCTACGATAAGACAAAAACTATAAAAGTAGCCTGGTCAAATATAATTTATGGAGAAGGGTACATACGTATAGAAATGTTATGCCTAAGAAATAAATATATTCAAAACTAAAATAAAGCAACATTATGGATTAGGTTAGCTAGACTACATCACATGTGGTTCGTCAGCCACTTTACTTTATTTAGTGGCCAGGTGTCTATCAGATAATACATTTTATTCTTGACTGCATTCAGAACTTCATTCTTACTGAGGCACTGAGCGGCAGTTAAAGTCATCGTATAAGGTGCCGACAGATACAGATTTTTTTCAAAATTTGAAACTTGTCATAAACTATTTGTGAAAAAATATGCTACGTACAGAAAATGTGATTTTCAAGATAACTAAGCTGCATTATTTACCACATGTAAGAGTGAACTAGAGTATTCGAGGTAAAATGTATTGCTTCGGAATGAAAGACTAATAAATTCATTTTGAAACTAATCCAGCAGAAATGAAATACGAAGAGCAAAAATTATAATTTAGGAGTGTTGATTAAAATATATATACATTATTCAGAAATTATAGATTCTCGCAGAAACTGTAAAGGAAAGTCAACAACTTATCAGACCAGCCAATATCTGCCTAATTACATCACAGCTTGTGTAGATGAGAATCATTAAGTGTTGGGTTACATAAAATACATTATAATGCATGTACGTATTTATATTGTATGTAGTCTAATAGTGAAGTGTTTCCTGCAATTAGAAGACGTTAGTACTGGATTATTAACTGATGATAAACGGAGTATGATCGACCCTGTGACAGAAAATTTGTACTCATTGACAGTTATTTATTATTTGGACACTTTGCGTGACCGCGAACAATCCAAGACCATGCGTAGTGGTACACGGGGGGAAGACGGTAGGCGACTGCCATGGCCTGTTTAAGGATCCCTCGCAGTAATTCGCCAGGAGTGATCCAGGAAAACCCTGGGAAACCAAAATAAGGATGACCTGAGCCAGAGCTCGAATCCGCGGCCTTCCGAATGCGAGACGAGTGTTATACAACTGCTCCTGGATTCTGTTCAAGATCCTGACCATCCTAAATTTGGATTTACATGGTTCCCCAAAATCCTACCTGGAAAATGAAGAGATGGTTTCGCAACTAAGGTAATAGTTTGATCACTATCCTGGTTCTTGACCTCGTGTTAATTTTTATGTAATCATCACTGATGACATAGCTGTTGACAAGACGTACAACCCATACAAATATATTGGGAATTTTCTAGTCAATATATGAATCGGTTAAATAAAACATTTATCTCTGACAATGTTCGGTAAGGAATATTTATTGTGTGCATATATATTACGTATACATTTTTCCCACAACAGGCTATGAAATATATGTAACATTTTCCAGACCTTAGAATACTTTCTTTTGACCGAACGGAATTTAGTAACGGATCCAGAAGTTAAGATCAATACAGCACGTTGTGATGAAATAGTACAAATTCGGTGTTTAATTGGTTCAAATTAAATGTTTACTGTGACCGTGACTGAAAGACACAATGTTATCAAGTTTTATTCTGAGCGATGTATACAGTCTCATGTAAATAAGCTTAAAACTCAACTTCACAGGCATTTATTTAAATGAGGAACATACTAATTTAAAGGAAATTAGAAAATATCCAATAGCAACAAGTACTTTTCGTAAAATTTTAATGTTGCCGGTATATTAGCGCTAGTGTGCTGTAACACTGCTGTATTCTTGTATATGTTCGAAAGGAAGGCATTAATTTAAGAGCACATTGTGTTATTCCCTCTCGTATCAAATATATCAAAACAAACAGCCTAATTTCAATCTCTTTACTACTCAGGTACTATTTAAACAATTCTTGCCAAATGTGGCATGATAAACGATCCAGCAGATTACAAAAGATGGTATTATTTAACAGGATGTTGTATTTCAATACTTATGCCATGTTTCTTATATCAACGAATCGTTTGAGGCTGCTGTCGGCACAGTGGCTAAGAACTTGCCTCCCACCAAAACGACCAAAGTTCGATTCCAGGAGGAATTGACACAGATGTTCGCATTTGGAATCGTACCGGACGATATCGTTGGTTGGTAGATTTCCTTGGGGTTCTCCCGTTCCCCAGTCTCTTAGTTCTGGTACCACGGCTGAAAACCTCACTGATAAGAGATGACCGAAATATCTTCACTCACTCTCCAACATATTGTTTTTACATCTGCAGTGACCGATTAAATTGCAACAGTGAAGATCAGTGTATGTAGTGGCTACCAGGGGCGTATGGAAACAAGAATCCGACTCTATTCCTAAATATAGTACAAGTACATTAATTTTATTACGTAAGTTACTAAACGTACACATTTCTACCACATTTAAAATTAGAGCAAAATATGATATAGCATACATTTTGGCATATGTAATAATCCTGAGACGTTTTAAATTGAAACCTGCAGTCTAGTTTTGTATCTGTTACGTTATCCATAACTGGCATTTAGGAAACGTAATATTTCGTTTACAATAAGTAATCTGCTAGAGTTACCTAGGTTTTACATAAATCGTCATAGAAAAGAACAAAATTCTTGATAAATAGATACTAGGCAGTAAGCGATTTAACGTATACATGAAAAGAACTCAGCTCACGTTTTGAACGTACGAAAACTTTAAACGTATAAATTTAATACCATTACTCAGTGGAAATGTGTCTGTACCTGAAATAATGTAGTCGTTTTCTCGTAAATGCCTATAGTTTTTCGTTACAGACGGTAGTTTTCTTTTAAATTAACAGGATTTAAAATCTATAATATAAGTTTAAGGAATCTATAGAACTGACAGATCTACACATGCAATTCCATTTTAAGCATAAATGACCGATAAATAGGAAAATATTTACGACTACTTCTCAGCGTAAATACACACTGTTTACTACTAATAATCTTCTGTTAACTCAATAGTTATGATAGATCAGTTGGCTTGCCGACCTCCGTAGCGTAATCAGCTTTACACTGGTTTACGATGCGTAGGTTTGGGTTCGATTCGCAGGTCTGGTTGGTTGTGAAATCAGTGTTCGTCGTAACAGTCTGTACAAATTGTTAAGTCACGTAATTAAAAGTCACTGACCTTGCGTACATGCTTGAATTCTTACAAAAAAAGTAATTTAAAGTATAATTTTTTTATAAACTAGGTTAATACATGGGAGTGATTTAAATTATAGGGGACGACGAATAGAGCTCTTCTCCTCGGTCAAAATATTTCAGGTATCTCTTCAGTTTATGTGTGTACTTAAAAACTACTGTAATATCCGTCTGAGGGTAACATAAACACAACGACTGTCTAGGGACAGGAAAATTTCGCGAATTCAATTACCTCCAGGATATAATCCATTGTACTACGCATACTAAAGCTCCTTATATTTTTTCATTGTCTGTTGTTCCACTGAGTAGCAGCTAGTTGACTAATGGTCCGGTCTTGAATATGCATAGGATAGTTGGTTCTAACATGCAGGTCATTGAATTCGCGAAATTTTCCTGTCCCTAATCATAGTACGTAGTACGGTTTCTCTCGGCAAATGTAACTCGGATATTAACAAGTTTGGTTATTTGGATTCCGCCGAAAAAAACATTAGCAAGCTGAAAATTAGCATTGCTGAACTTTCTCGACTACCGTCAGTTAGGATGAAATCGACCATTGTGTGAGAATGACCGTAAAATTTTGGAATGTTCAAGACATTGTTTAATACATATTTTGTATTGAAGCTCATACTATTACAATGGCTGTTCAACCATTAGTGTTCCTGTAAACCATAAAAATTATTACTTTCTCGACATGTGTTTAATTTTTTTCGGTCATCTTCACCCCATTGGTCAACATTATTTTACCCCAAATGAAGGTACGTGGTTAAATGTGACGGTATATCACGAAAAGGTTTTGTGTCAATATACCCTTGAAAGCACTGTAGATTCTTGTAACGTATCTGATTGGGTGATGTACATCTGACACAGCGTAGCTGTCCGCAGACCAATAATAG
>PNEQ01000179.1:111633-140979 GCA_003012365.1 Medauroidea extradentata
TGTGACGTTTCTCATTTGACTGTACCAATCACAATAAGGTTACTGTAACACCACACGTCTGTGATTTGCGTGTAAAACCCCACGACACACGAATGTCAAAACATCCAATCTCTGACCGTGAAGCAAGTCTGCAGACGTGCACACAAGTCACTGACACAAAGTGAGGCAAATTTCTTTTCGCGAAAAGTTCATGTTTCTAATAATAGGCCTCACATATTACAATAGCGGGGTTCTTATTGACTTAGTCAAATTTGACAACAGCTCTACGTACAAGCGATAGCCGGTCACCTTCTGGTAAACTGGGCGTGTGTTAAAACCCAACAAATAGTGAAGTTTTCCCGCGATAAACCATCATCTCTACATGGCATACAGTTGACAGTATGGTACGTACCTTGAGCTCGGAAGGGCAGCGTATCTCGACGAGGAAGCGCGTGCGTGTGCCCACTTTGACGGCGAGGTCAGAGAGACGACGCAGGAATACAGGCAGGTCAGCGTGTGCCTCGTCCACACGTAGACGTACTTGTGCTCGAGTCTCGCCTGCAGCGTTCTTGGCCACAGCTGTGTAGAGACCTCCATCCTGCTTGGTCGCTTGTCTCAGGCTCAGTAGTACAGTGTTGTTGTTGTCCGAGGTGCGGTACCTGCTGCCTGTCAGTTCCTTTTCACCTCGCGTCCTGCAACAACCACCGCTGCATTATATAACCTCATCTATATCAAGTACAGTACACAACCATACCTTCACCATGTGCAAGGTCAAATATACGACAGTGTGGTAGCCCCCAAGAACCATGCAATATGTACATGTGTACAGAACACGGAAATGGGACCACGTGTCGATTGTATGTTTTAAGAGATAAATTTTATAATCCTAGGTAATTGCGTAAACTTACACGGAAAAAAATGTTTTGTGGCAGCTACAAAATATTTTGGGAGTATTTACCCTGCAAAATTTATATTGTGGCCACCACAAAATTAGTTTGTGGTTACTACAAAATAATTTTGAAGAGAAGATTTTCTACAAAAATTTTTTTTCAGTGAAGTTATGTAGAATTAGTATAAAATTGGATAAATTGTAAAATTATTGCAGCGTTATAAAATATAATATAATTTAGAGTGATATAAGTGAAATAAAAATTTTAAGGTGTTGTTATTACTCACAAGGACAGACTATAATTTATACTTCACGAGTGTGTTGCAACCCGCAAAGGTTGATCATGGTGGTGTAACGTTTAATTATTGTTTTTGTGAATGTCCGACGTCAATACGGGCCTCGTGACTGAAAGTCATGTGAGTACCTTCAGTGAAACTCATCATGTGATGACTTCCAGGAATTTATGTATATCAGTGCTCAAGGCGCAGTGCAATTGAACCATATTAGGAGATTGGACTTCATGAACCCTTGTCCCCTCCAGGGGCAGGCCATGATCATATGACTGGTAGAATCCGAGAGCAGATTTTAAGTTGGGTTAGAGAGACAAGTTTTAGGCCCGAAGGCCAGCACTCCCTCCTTCCACCCGCATTGAAACTGTACTCGGACGAGTGAATCAATGCACGGCACATATCCTCTTCTTTTCTTGCATCTCTTCTTGATGATTTTGTGCCTGTGCTAGCATGATTACTAAACACGGCTTTCTGACGGTAATCCATTTAAAACTTGCCCTCCTCGCCAGTCAGTGTTCGCCCAGATCCAGTTTTAATTAGACCTTTACCCAGGCGGCACCTTATGGGTTATCGGAACCTAATCTTTCTAGCATCTTTACTGCCTTTTACTCCTGCTCCAGTTGTCTTAGCCACTGGTCGAAATCTTCGAGTCGTTACCCAATCTTTGTAGCAAAGCTGTTCCACTTCTCAAAAATTTCTTTGTTTGCCAGTATAGCTTTCAGGTCTACATTAACTATCCCGTAGTCTTGTAGTTGTGCCTTGAATTCCTCTCTGATGTCTTCGGTCTTGGGACATTCCAATACTACATGTTCCATCGTTTCGTCTGTCCCACAAACATCACACAAAGGTGAATCCACCAATTTCATGCTGTACAAATTAGCCTTGAAGTTGCCATGTCATGTCATGGAGGGTTGGAGAGACAGACTCTCTCGGGCGATTATGTGAGACGGACGTGTTACAGACCAGAGGGCCTACCTGTACTTGTAAAAAGTTAATGTGTATTACCGGCCAGTGAGCCCGCATTCTGAGCAGTGTATTGGACGATGATAACCAAACTTGTAAACATTGTGTCTATAAGTACTATAGAATCGTACCACGTTCGCTGTGGTTATTGAACAAATTTACTCATGGGACCACTTTCTCCTGTATACAAGTACTCCCTAATTGAGATACTTCAACATATTATACTGATAATATCAATTATTCTGTATAGAGCCATGACTTTGTTTCGAAATTTTGTTTGCATCATTATGTTTCAGTGCCTTACGTGCGCACCTGCATCTCTGCTTTGTGGTCAGTGATTGGATGTGTTAACACCCAGCGTGTGGAGGTTAAACCCGCTAATCACAGACGTGATATGTCGTAGTTATCCGTGCACTGATTGACACAGTCAAATGAATAACGACTCTGCACAAAAACCATCTGTCAATAGCCATGAACTTGAGCTGCAGGTGTGCACGTAAGACACTGAAACAAAGTGGGGAAAAAATATTTTCGCGAAAACTACCGGGCCCTAATCTATATCTTTATTATTTCTCAGTTGAACCCAAAGACAAGTGAGAATTTAAACATCCAATCACTCACATGCTGCAAAGTTGCAGATCTGAACATAAGGCACTCAAACCAAACCGTGCAAAATACTTTTCACCACAAATTCGTGGCTCTTCTTGCGAACAGGTCTGACAAAGGAAAATTTTCGCCATTTGTCGCGTTAGGATGGTTAAGGGGTCTAATAAAATAAGATTAAAATTTTGGTTCTGACAAGAAAAAAGTAATTTCAGGTTTCTAAAATGTGTTTATTAGCATCAAATAAAATCACTTTCAAAATCACGAATTCTCTATAAACTGGAACTGACGAAGCCTGGATTAGCTTAATTGATCAATAATAGCACAGTTTGTTGTGATCGTGGTAACTTACCATACTAATAACAATTAGCTTTCTAACTTGAAGTAGAACTAACCATGAGATGCGGTGTGATATTCACAGTACAGCCAAGAAGTCCTTTGAGTTGAAACAGAACTGTTCAAAATTAAAATATGTCATGTACGGAGAGTTGTACTAACAGTTCTTTCTGCTGACTTATTTTCCACAAAAAGGCGTAAAATTTACAACTATTTGTAAAAAATAATCGACGTCCTTAAAAACAAATTCTTGAAAATTACTAAATTTCGAAAAAAATTCAAATTTATCTCTGTGTCTTTTTTTTTTCTCGTATACATTTCTTCCTACTCGCTAAACTCAGTAATAACTTATCGAAACTTTGAAAAATATAGGTAATTCCTGTCCATGTACTAAGAAAATGGTTCTGACACATCCAAATGCACATTGGTAAGTATGAGTAAAGCAAGAAATATTTTTTGCATAATTAATTGCCCCGAGAAAAGAGCTTGGTTTTGAAAAATAAAATCTATATTTCACTAAACTAACGAAGTTAACGTTTTGTCAGTTATTCTTTGGTAATACGAAAAAAAAACTCTTTCTTAGATAAAGTACAGACGTTTGTACAAGGTTAGCATTTTGTTCTATGTCAAGATAGACGGCAATGCTCTCAGTGTAATATATTGTTTTGAAAAAAAAAAAAAAAAAAAAAAAAAAAAAAAAAAAAAAAAAAAAAAAAAAAAAAAAAAAAAAAAAAAAAAAAAAAAAAAAAAAAAAAAAAAAAAAAAAAAAAAAAAAAAAAAAACTTGCTGAAATTCTAACAGGAGTTTATTTTCAGGCATTTGCTAACATATTTGAAACTGCGGTGTAATTATAACAATTTTAAACACAACATTTTTTGATTAAATTGTCTATGTTAGTTTGCAGCTGGTTATGGTAAATAAAAATACCACCCTTAATTTACCTGACAAACCAAGTTACCAGCACAACTACTTAACACACTTTCCTCAACGTTGGTCAAATAAAGGCAATAGAGTGAATGTGAGCTATTTGAAACAAATAACAAATGTTAAATTTTCTTATTTAATCTAACGTACTGAATTTGGCAGAAGTTTTGCGTGCACGAACTTACTAAATAAATAGAGGTAAACCTTTTTGAACATCAACTGCGATTGAAATAGGGAAAACGTAAATGAAGTTACACGCAATAAAATGTTTTGTAAATCTCCGATGTAGTTATAATTTGAAGAAAAAAGACCAGGAACAACCCCTGATGGTTTATATCAAACGTATTAGAATTCCCCTTTAAAAACTACGTGACAGATAATTTGGCCCGGATCAGTTAAGGGCGCGGTCTACCGCAAATTTCATCACCATTTTTTAATTTTTTATTTGTACCAGATATTTTTTTTCTTATTTTAGACACAAGATGTGACTAAATTTGGCTCTTATGAAATTTTTTTATCTCTCAAAGTTTTCGCGTAACAGCTTGTTAAAGTCACATTTTGCATGTTTCCGTTTTAACGATTACACTAAAACCAACAGATATACAAAACTAAAAAAAATCACAGTGGATAAAGACATTGCAGGCTACAATGACATGCTAATAAAATAAAGAATAACAATTATTTGTATTTTTTAAAAAATGATTTGTAATTTTAAAAAAAATATTGAATTTTTAAAATTTTTATTTTCAGTTTCAGCATTTATTTTAAATTTAAATAATTGTTATTATTTTATTTTATGAGCATGTCATTGTATCATGTAATGTCTTTATCCAGTGTGATTTTTTTTTAGTTTGGTATATAAGTTGGTTTTAGTGTAGTCGTTAAAACGGAAACACGCAAAATATGACTTTAACAAGCCATTACGCGAACTATGAGAGGTAAAAAAATTTCATAAGAGCCAAATTTAGTCACAATTTGTGTCTAAAATAATAAAAAAAATATCTGGTACAAATACAAAATAAAATAATGATGCGCCCTTAAGCAGTTTTCGTGACGTTATGTAAAAACTTAACCCATTTACTGAGTAATGTCTTGTAAACTAGTGATTCAGAGGTTATGATTATTATATTTACTGTGTTTTGATCACATACTGTGTTCGGTTTACAGGTCGGTAGGTAGGTAAGGAGAGGAGTCGGCGATGGCCATTGTTAAGGAACAATCCCAGTATTTCCCTGGAGAAATTTCAGTAAACAACGCAAAACCGAAATAAGGACGTCTGGAACCGGGGATCGACCCCAGGCCCTGTCGAATGCGAGTCCAAAGTTGCACCACCTCGCTCGCTTTGTTCAGATTGCATTTATGATTTAAAACACTTATTTAGCTGACATTAAGATATAGTTGTCTAGTACGTTCAAGTCGCATGTATAAACATAACCTCTTAAATATTTTACGTTCCAAATTCAACAGAAATCAAATATTGCGTTTCTCCAACGTGACACATCTTAATTTAATAATGTGTGGTTATATTTTAAAACTGCAAATATTTAACATCTGTCGATATATAAAAAGGCATTAAAATGTATAAAAGTCAAAACTGACTGGCTGACGTACAAACGCACAGTCCAAACATCTAGACGTAGGCAAACAATGAGAAGAAGGTTAAAATAAACGTGAAATAGGCTACATATTATATTAAGCGCAGATATCTAAAAATCATTCGAGATAAACAATTTATTTTCACTCCATACACAGTAAAAAAATTTTTGTACTTTTACGAAATGGTTTTTTGGAAACCTGTTTCCAAAAAAGTTTTTTGTAACACTACAAGAATGTTTTGTAATATTTACAAAAAACTTGTATTTTTACAAATTTCTTTGTATATTTACAAACATTTCTGTAAATCTACAAACAAATTTTTTATACTTACTGCTAATATTTGGTTCACTTTACAACAATTGTTTGTAGAGTTACACATTTTTTCTGGAAACTAGTTTCCAAAAAGTAATTTTTTTGTAAAATTACGAAATGTTTTTAAAATTTGTCTGGTCTTCAATTTTTATTTTGTTTAAAATCGAAAAATTTACTCATTAACATTTATTTTACTAGGTATTAAAGGTATTCACAATATTTATAACCACTTTAAAAGGTTTCAGACATCTCACATTTATTACCTGACTGATAATGTTCTGATATTAGTTTACAAGATTTTCCTTGTAAATGCACAATTTTTTTTTACTGCGTACTGAGGATAACGTAAATAGCCGAAATTTTAGTTCAGTATTATTTATTTGACGCCTAAATAATGTTTTTTTAGTAATAGTTGATATCTCGAGACTAACGAACGGGATACGTATTGTAATAACATCTTCAGTTTGATACTTAGAAAACCATATAACACGTTATTGGAAAATTTTCAAAATTCCATTTCTTAAGGTGAAACCAGGCCCTAAAGAGATATAAAAAGTTGAATTGTACTTTCGATAATTCATTGATATATATCGAAAAATTTTAATTTTAAGTTATGGGCGTGATTTTTGCTTAAGCGATACGCTTACTTAAAAACCGATAATGTAATTTTATGATACTTTAAATTTGCCATCTAGGGTGGTAGAAGGAGTTAAAATTATTGAAAAGTTTTTCCGATGAATCTTCTATATTTTCCAAACCCGACGAACTGTATTCGTGATTTACACTCCAGTGGGGTACCTATAAAATGACTAATATTTGATAGAAAGATATTTCGAAATTCGACGCTTAAGGGATTGAAAATACTTAAGGAATGTGTTTTCGATAAATTGTATATATTGAACTTGCCTAGAAATGTAATTGCTTTTTGCTTAATGATGATGACTGCGTAGGGTAAACATCCGTAAATTAAATACTTAGTATACCTAAATGGTAACTGAACAGACAACTTTTGTCGTGTTACGCAGAAGTTAAAACTTGTTTGATATTAGTGTAAAAAAGTCCTAATTTATTGTGCGTGTATAAATTTCGTCGCTATTTTACTGAAGTAAATGTTTAAAGTAAAATGAGTCTTTTAAATATTACAAATTCATAACGAATAAATAAGTGAAACTGATGATACACTGAACTGCCACACAGCAACCGAGCAGTCTGTATTGTTTTCCTATGTGCCTAGCATAAATACAGAGTATTTAAATTTAATTAAGTAAAACACATAATTCACTTTTAGAACAGTGCAACCAATCATATTAGTCGCATACTAATATTAGATATTGTGGTGAACTTACAATACGCAGACAAAATAATAAAATTTTGTTAAAGTGAAATATCCTCTTATTCAGAAAATCTAACTGTAATTTTCAACTGACAGATTGACAAACATAAATTTTACTGATTAATTAGTAGACAGAACACACTAAACCTATCACATCAATCAAGAATTTTTTACTTTCGTATGTATCAACACTTGCAACAGATTTCACTTGTGAAAAACTTCGCAAATTATTGAATAAGCAGAAATTACGTTAATTATAATTAATACTAATAAATTAAAACTGTGGTGTATGTACCGATTACTGCTAGTTTGGTTATTTGAGACGTGTTATTTTCAACTCCGAAATTAATTATTTTGGTTTTATTTAATTATATTTCACAGTAAAAATACATTTTCCATTGCGTAAGATCGATTTAAAATTAATAGTGCCATTGCGTTTTTTATTTTAATTTGTTATTTAACTAAATTAATTATCACCCCATCTCTTTCGTGTTACTTAAGCACAAAAATGTTATTATAAATAAAGATGCTTTCTCTTTCTCTCTCGGTTTCTTTCACTCTCCCACTATCTCACTGTGTAATAATATTTTTACTGTAGTGTAGAATGTTCACATAACCTGTCCATGACCACGCTTTCGACAAAACGTATGGTTTTTCAGCCTTACATGTCTTGCGCATAGAGCTACCTGTTGTGCGACATTCTGTAGGCTGCCAACCATCTCAACTTTCGTCATTCTGTACCTGGGATTACAAAACACAGAGGAAATTATTCAGGGACAGAACGCTACGGGCAGAGAGATATTTTTTTCGTGGTCTGTTGGCACTGAATATATTAATTCCGAGGGATATGGTAAACTTTAGCCCACTTTCCGAAGGATATAGTAGGCTTATATAAGATCACCTTCCTCTCTGTGTCTAAGTGTGTATGTATGTGTGTGTGTCCCCCTAAAGCGTTTGAACCATTTAACCGCATTTCATCAAACCTTGTACTCATATAGGCCTACTACACACAAAGCTGACTTTATTTTTGTGTATTACGTTCATCCCGTGTTTATGTTTTCAAAATTACGGCCAATTTTATATTTTTATCGTAGTATTTCATATCTCAGAAAATATTGGTCAGAGATTCATCAAACTTGATACACACATACTACATACAAAGCTGACTTTACTTTTGTTTATTTTGTTCACCCTTTGTTGATCTTTACAAAATGGCGGTCCTCTTTATATTCTTAGCATAATATGACATATATAAGGCAATATTTTCTGAATTTCTTCATATTTAGTACACATGTACGGATTAGTAAGCTGCCTTAACTTTTGTATATTATGTTTATCCTAGGCACCGAAGTATTGAAAGTAACGTATTAAATATTGGTTTATTCATTCTGTGAACAAGACATAAAACGGCTTGAAATAATATGTAATAGTTTGTGTTAAAAATACATACAGTATCGATATTGATGTGCTCAGTGTTGGCGAATATACGTTTTCAGAATTATTGTCTTTAATGTTACTGACACGTATGAGCAGTTATCAATAAACCACGCAACATACATTGAATACAAAAAATATTATTATGAATTAAAACTATGTATTGCATTTTACACGATTAGTGTAAATTCCTAAGAAACGTCACTTAATTGTTGATGTAGGCTTAAAATGTAATAAAGACATTATTTTAATGTTTGTGTTGAAAGATTCTGTATAAGTAAACGTTCTTCTTATACACTGGGGATTTTTATATCAACAAGCTTTCGACGACATAGTGATGTGTTGCATGACTGGATAATTGTATGAAATTGTTTATAATTTTGTGGATTATTCACAATAGTACACTACTTATATGTAATGATTTAAATCAGCCTATTCTAACGAAAAACACACAAATAACGAAAAGGAATGACGAAACCATACACACTTTACTAGTTTATAAAAAATAAACAAATATTTCCCACTGTAAATCACCGTCATAAAATTCATTTCTTAGAAAATTAAAAAAAAAAAATGCAAACATTACAGTATATATTTGCATAAGTGTCCTAGAGGAGGAAAGCCAGAATTTTAGTTTCTATGAATGAAAGGGTGGAATATCGTAATCGGATGAGACCTAATACTTTTTTAACTGCAATGGTGAAGGGTCAGACCTCTCGCCTCCCACGTAGGCGATCCTAGTTTGATCCTCGGTGGGTTTGTCCCAGCTTTTTTGCATGTGTGAAACGTGGTGGACGTTGGCCGACGGGTTTTCTCGGGAACTCCCGTTTTTCCCCGTTTCTCTCATTCCGTTGTTACTCCTCACTCACCTCACCTCAACAATTCTTCGACCCGGCGCGTGGCGGCCGACAGCCTTAGCTTGCTGGTCGAGCAGCCAGGCCTACATTCACCACGGCATTTTCTCATCCACACTGTGACCCTGCCAGAATCAACAATTATGCTAGACTTCACAGACATCCATACACTCAGGCAATATGTGCAGCATTGCATTAATAAATTGTTACTAGAGGTTAACAGTACCGAAATATTACTACTTTCACCAACTTAGATTCGCGAATGGCGTGTTAAATAACGTCATTCAAAAATTGTCATAAGTTAAATTACGAGGTATTTGATATTACTTTCAGAAACATTTGTAATAGTACAAAATCTTGTCTTTGTAAAATTAGTTGCTTGTAAGCGTACTAGAATTTCCTTCGTTAAAAGTTATGACTACAGTGTAGCTTACGGGTACGTTGTAGGTTATATAGTTATACATATCACACCTTCTGGTATAAATATTGATGGAATAAAGTGAATGTTCATATTCATTACGTGCTACAAATGTATAAACCAAATTCAAGACTTCAAAGTGTATTTCAAATACGTACAAACAAAAGAATACAAAATTCTATGAATGTTATTGTGTTATAGAAATAATAAGCACAGTCGCAAAACCCAAGGTTGCTGGAGCGTCAACATTTTTTTCTCAAAATTATTACACGTTAAATAGTATGTTAAGCATTTATTTAGCATATTCGACTGTTTTAACGGCCAGAATAAAATAAATGTTCAAACTGTTCTGTTTATACATCTAAAGAACAAATACAAGGCTATACCTAGTAATTTTACAAATATATACTACGTATCTTACAAGTAATTTATTGCGCTACTGGGCTTCTAAGGACTTCCCTTGCAAAAGTACAAATAATATTTAGAGTGGAGAAGTTCAGTCGCAAAGCGGTATAAATATATATAGGTGTTAGAATTCTAGCTTGTACTGTTAAGATTCGGCGTTTCTTCTACAGTGAATCGGAATACATTCTTATTGCAGGGAAAATTGTCTGATATTGCCTTACATATAACGGGTTGATGACCGACGATCTCATTACCTTCAGAATGGTCCCATGCGCTAAGTCTGGTGCACCAACACTGCATGTGTTGGTCTTGTCTGCTAACAGCTAACAGAGATACACAAACGTTGTATATTTATACACGACGCCAGTGGCGGTGCGTAAGGCCGTGCTCTCGTGCTGTAGCACTGAGTAAACTTTTACAAAGTTATTGCGTACTTAATTTTATTAAATTGCAGGTAATGTGACACGATTTATACTTCTAACCTTTCTTTATAATAGATCGACTGTTTTGCGCTAAGTTTTATAGGCGGACGGAATTTTCTCAAGTAATTTCGCTCGTGTAAGCCGCCCTTTTCTATGGTGTAAACCTGTCTCGGTGCTCCCACGGACTAGCGCACGGCTGTCAGTCCTCTTTCCTACCCCCTGTCATAGCTAGTGGTGTAGAGAGACGCGGGAACCTCGCCTTTATCAACACATGCTCGGTGCCATGAGCAGAGTAGCCCTGCTATCTACTGCGCAAGCGCGCGACAGTTACGTCAGCGCGTGGACAATGATGGCCGCTCGCGTCGCACACGTGTTTGTACACTGCAGACCGGTAAACAAGTAATTTTCTGTGTCGCATATGGACGTGTAGCTGACTTAGAATAACTTTTATGAATAGTACGTTATTATGTAATATTATTGTAAGTTGTGGGCGTCAGTGACGTGACACTGTGCATAAATAACGAACTGCAGTAGAATCTATGTTATTAGTCTTTGGCCCAATGGATACATTACCGACGCTTTATGATGGGATAATTTGGTAAGTCAAATTTTACAATATTGATTAATTTTTGTGAAAATTCTGTGTTGCTTGACGGTAAGTGGAAAATTATTTTAAGGTTTGTGTATGTGTTGATTTTCGAGTGGACAAGCACATGAAACGTCAAGTTTTCATAATCGAAGGAGTTATTAAGTTATAGTTTTCGGAATAGTTATTTAATCGTATCAAAATGATATGCCGATGCGGGGCTGAATATATGCGTAGGCCTACTTCGCGTGTGTTATAAAATTGCGTCTGCATTTAGACAAGCTGAACTCTAATGTAGTCTCTCACATGCGATATTGTTGGCATTTTATCTGCGAGTCGGGTTCACATTAATCGTGAGGAAACACAGAGGGAATGCTGTAAGAACAAATGTACAGAAACTGAGATTGTAGGATACTAACTTGCTGTTAGTGGTATTCATTGCTTGTGTATTTAGCGAGTACCTATAGATTGTAGATAACATCTTTAAGTTGAAAGTTTTTTACAACACACTTTATTGGCTACATTACTGCTTGCCATGAAACGCAGTGCAATTTCTCAATACATGTAAAGCAAAAGTCCTATACCTTTGAGTTAAACATATGATTATTAACAGGGAAAGAAAGTATAGCGATTTAGCGGGGAAGGGGGTGAAGGACATTATATTCAGAGCACTGAGCTAAAAACATTGACCGGCCGCCACTGCACGATGCTATAGTGTTGTGAAAAATATGCTGGTCTGAAAAGTTGTCGCGAATTTCCTGAGTCTAACAATGAGCGTTCAGTTAAACGTGGGTCAAGAGCGCCCTTTGAAATACTGTCGTAAATGAGAAGGTCCAGAGACTCATGTTTAACAATTATGTCGATTTGGGCTCTTTACTAACAGGTTTTGCTCCTGAACTGGCAGTCGTGATGTAACTAGGCCTAAAGAGAGTGGGACCATCGTGAAAACATTTGCAGCCAAATATTTTTGTCAACAATATAGCACCTAATAGAATTGGTGGACAGTAGTTAGACGCTGTTTAACTCTCTCCAGACAAATAACAAAATGTTCGGTATCAAAAGACGAAAATTGTCATTGGTCAATTAAGATGGGAACACTTGAATAACGAAAAAAGGAATATTGAACAAGAGCATGCAAACATTCGACTTTACCAATGATAAATTAATTTCTGACTATAAGAAAGCTGTAGTGAGAAACAATAAAATGTATTTACAGGTCTCTTGGGTGATGTCACGTAACAAATAGATTTGTTCACAGATTTTCCTCCTACACCAATGTTACAGCAGTGGCTGCGACAGTTATTTCACGAACTAAACATGCTGGCAAAGAGAAGGCGGTCAACATTTCACCACGCCGACGTCCACTCCAACTTAATTCTTCTAGTGCGGTGGTCTGAAGCAGATAGAAGCGAGCTGGCAGTATGTCTGGGGCAGAGCCAGTATTTCACACCACTTCTTGGCGACCCGCCATCACACTGACTGTCACCAACTGCGCCACGTATACGCCCTGTTCACTCACGGCACTGGTTCCATACCTTGTTGCCCAGTTTATGTTAATGGAAACTGCCGCCAAGTTTACCCAACGTATAAATCCAGCTACCACAAACCAGCTGTCCCAACTTATTGTTGGAGTGAAGTGAAGAGGTTTTAACGGGATTATAACAAGGTCTTCAGCCCAGGTAAGAGGTTTTACAATCAGGTGGGTACGAAGCAGTGCTGGAATGAATGGCATGTTTTCGACATCTCTGTCACTTGCGGCAGGTTCTGCCCTCATGTAGCCTACCTGATCCCTAAGGCTTAACAGGAGACAACTTACAGATCCTAATACCGGGGGGATGCCACCCACCCCGGACCAACCATTTGTAACCAGAACACACCCATTAGAACTGGTGAAGTTAGGGTAGTTGAATACCACTATCAGAGGGAGATACGCTCCTTCCAATCGCGGTGGTGGGTAGTGAAAACCCACTCACCTAGCAACAGAATACCTTCAGGATAACTGGAGGCATCTACCTTGCTAAAGGCGAGGCTATCCTCCTCTACGAAACCGCTTCGTGGGCGAGTCCAGTAAGACGGACCAGACCATGACCCAGGGCGAACCCTAAGTCTACTCCCTAGCGGGAGTAATACCACTACCACTCAGAGTCCAACCCGTGATCGGCTCAGCTTACGCTGGGGCTTCACACCGATCCCCTGAGTACCTGCGAAATACCATGCATCCGAGTTTTCACCCGAGCAGGTGTCCACCTTCCAGGGCTCCAGAACCCCTTCTCCAGATCAACATTGCTCGAGATCAGCTACGCAGGACACTTGTGCGTGCCTCGGTTGGGACATGCAATCTGTTCGTAGGTTGCACAGCAGGCTGGGGCATCCGTTCCAGCTTCTGGAAGCATGGCCTAAGACACCCCGCCGTGGATCTACCCCTCGTGCACAAGGGGGGGGGGGGGCACCACTTGCCCGGTCTTCGTCCTCACTCCGTTAGCCGTAGTGCAAGCACCACGTTACCAGCCCTGACCACGAGGAGGTGGAGATGTACTTGAGTGCAAGAGGCTATATAATCGCATCACATCCCATTACAGGTTGTATTGGTGGCAGGGGTGGAGGGAAGGCTAGACCAGGCACAGTTGACGACTCGCATCTTCTGCACCAAACATCCCCCGGAACTATTTCCAAGATCATGAGGGACACGGTTACTAAACATAGGGCCGGCTCCAAAACCCTACATCGTTCACCAGCGTCTAACTCCCCAAGACCCGTACTTCTCTTACACTCACTTAAGAGCCGGATGCCAAACACCTCGGCCCCACCACCTTCACGCCCCACAGGGCTGGAATGAATGGCAGGGGTAACAGAATGTTCTCGAAAAATAAGCCGATCAATGCAATCGTCCCGCACGATACCCGCGTGCCAAAACTACGGTCGACCCCGCCAGTGTTATAACCTGGCTCATCATGGTGGTGATTTTAGTTTGTCGTTTATGCTAACCTCGTATATTAATAAGTTCGTATGGGCATTAAATACATATTTCTTGGAAACATTCGTGATCGAAAAAAAACTTCGGTCAAGGTTAATTATTAAATAAATTAATTACAATTATTTGTTTGAAGAAGTATATACGACGCAAGTCTTTCTCGTTGATGGTGCTGTGCATTTAATTAACCGGTACCCTTGTGTATGGCTACAGTGCGTAGAGGGGTATGTCACTAAAACAAAAAGAGAAGTGGTGACATTGGAAATATACGCCTAAGTTGTTCTCGAACGTTTCACTCTCTGAAGGTCAGAAAGAAAGAAAACTTTAGGCGATTCGCCGTCCGTACGTGTGATGAATCCATTTAATGAGAAGTTCAGACATGCGGTATAAATTTTTTTTTTTAATTGCTGCAATTTTTGCACCTAGAAACACTCAGCAAAATTTGCCGTTGCGCACTAAACTTTACTCGAAGGCACACTATGCCGGTTTATGTAACAGTTTCAAAACCCATTTTTGATATAGTTTTTGTTTTCGTGCACAAGTGTAATCAGCCTTACGAGGGGTTTAGTTCTTGGTATAACAGCATAACACCTGGCTAGACTATTGCACACGGGAGACATGCTAATTTAACTGTCATACATCCTACATAGTGGCTATTAGTTCGCATAAAATACTGAAACACCTAATTCATCATCGCACGACATTTATCAGCTATGAAGCAGTTACCACTATAATCTGACGAAACATCTGCGCTCACAATCCACAGGTGACGCAGTTTTGCCATGAAGTTTCAGTATAACTTATTACGAACTGTACTCAGGTTGAGGTTTGCGATACACGAATAATAGCCTTAAGCCTGTATTCCATTAAGGTTAAAAAAACAGGTTTTGATTAATACACTTATATGCTAAATTAATTTAGATGACATTATTTAACTCAAATAATCCAAACTGCTTATATTGTTGTAAGAAAACAACAAACAAAAAACTACTTTCCAGTAAGGAAGTTAGACTCTGGTACCGACCAAAATATTTTGTTTAACTGTTCAAATCTTAACGAAATTATTTATTTTTAACTTATTAAGAATGAGTTGGAAGCTATTTACTTTTTTTCACTGCCTGGCAAACAAATGCACTGTAGAACTGACTACTTGTTTAATAGTCATACAGAACCTATATTTGGTTTCCCTTTCCAAAATTTATTACAGTGTTTCTTTTTCAGTGAGTACTGCGAAATTAATTTTTGAAGCTCAAACGAAAGACTTTTATTTATAATTTGAGGGTGTTTTAATTAAATAATTTTTCGTGTGTGTAAATATATACAAAAATGCATTTATCGTAATTGTATTTTTCTTTATTAAAACAGAACTACTGACTGTCATATTTTTTGTATAAAACCACAGCCCTCGTTAAGGAATCATTACATTAAAAGAACTATGCAAAACAGAAATAAGGATGGCGGGAGGTGGAAACGTACACGGGTACTATCTAATGTGAGTAGACATGTTTCTGCTGTGCAACATTACTCGGCACTTGTGAGTCTGAACTGACTTGTTCTTAAAACACATCACATACTGTACGCTATTCTTCCCGTTACGAACGTAACGAGCCGAGTGCACATTCACTTAACTTCCAAATCCATATACTATCATTAGAAAAAAACTATCGACGCAATATATTCATGAACAATAGAGGTTTTTCTTCGGAAACAATAAAGCAAATAAATTAAATTCATAAACTTATTTTGTACCGACTAATTTTCGCGTTAAAGTACATTATATTTAATTTTTCACTGCAAGATGAAACTGCTAAAGATGGCATAAAGGCAATAAATTAATTATACTCCGGAGGAAGCACAATATTCAATTCGTTTAGCCAACTGACACGCCTTCCTCTATAACAACGACAGGTCATTTTATGTCCTATATGAAAGCAACCATTAATTATTGCACTGTAATAACTGAAGAAAATATCAACTTAGCATCTCATTTTTGAAAATGTTCAAGGCTTATATTTCCAGGAACTCTTGGAACGGTACAGAAATGTGCAACAATGATGTATCGCTTACACTTGCGACACACTGACTCATTTATCGTTTTTTTAATTACTATCTATGAAATATAAGGGGCAAAGTTTCAATTATCTTGTGTAATACTGGAAGCAATATCAACAGCGATGTTCTGGTGATTGGCACCATAATTTTTTATTTATATACTGCAGTTTAATGTGTACAAAGAAGTTGTAATGTTACGTAATTAAGTTCCATGGTAAAATTTAGGTTTAAAACAGAGACAAGCATTTTGTGAAACGCATAACCGATCTAAATATAATGACAAAATATTTATTAAAGTACAGTGCGTCTATACACAGCCAAATTTTCAACCATTAAACATATCTTCAATTCCATCTAATTTTATCTTTGAGAATTTACCATATTCGTAAACATTGTTTTAGCTTTGCAATGTACCGTACACATTGCTTGAAAATATACATGGCGACGTCGGCCGAGTTGTCAGACCACTCACCTCCCAGCAAGAAGATACAGGTTTGATCCCCGGCGGTGTCTGTCCCCGGATTGTCACATGTGGGAACCGTGCCGGACGATGTCTCTGGCCATCGGGTTATCTCGTGGATCTTCCGATTCCCCCACCCTTCTTATTCTAGCGCTTCTTCATCGCAGTGCCTCATTCCATGACATAATTCGAGGTACGCAGAAGCCTATGGGCACCCAGTAATAAATCTGAATTCGGGGTATACCATTGCCCTTGAGAATCCTTCTCATACGATATTTGTTTATTTTACTTCAAAACATACCAATAAATGTAAACCATCGAAACGCAAGAAAAATGCGACACATTTTTGTCAAAAATACGATGCGTCGGCAAGCGAGAGGGGTTAAAAATATTACGATAGTAACACTATTTCAGGTTGCACACGCGGTCTATTATCTTAGAAAAAATAAATCACACAAGATTTTTCACTGGCATACGAAGACCTCTAGCACAGAGCACTTTCTAGCGATATTCTAGCTATTGCATGAGCTGTAGAGCAAGTCTGCTGGAATAGTCGTGTGTTTATTTGTGATACGCATCTTCAGACCGTCACGTACATCAACCGCTGTGTTTGGTAATCACTGATTCAGAGGTAACCCTACAAGAAATGTCCCGGTAGTGTTATGCCAGTTGAACATTCAGGCTAGGGAATTCGACAGTCTCTGTCAGCTCGGAAAGTGAGGAATAATGTCGTTGCAGGATGATGTTTGGTTCTAAGTGGTTGGTTTCTGGTATTGTGTTCATATACAGCATTGTCAGTTTGTTGTTCGTGTTGATAACCCGCCCATACATTACACCACACCATACATTTTATTTTGAGCTTATTGTGAACATGCTTCCTAATGATATGTGAGTCGGTGGAACTCCTAACTCGCAACTTATGCTTATTTACTTGACACGAGACAATAAATGTTCTTTTGTCTATGTAAATCACAGTTTCCAATATCTCACAAAGGTCAACACGTTGTTGTCGTGCAACTGTGTAACTGTTGCACTTATTTAATTGTTAATGAACATGACGTCACCATCTTACGCAGCACTCTTGCGTATAGAAGGAAATGGAATAACCCATACTTGTGAAGTGCTGCATGTGAATGTTGCATTGATCTATACAATTGTTTCTGTGACCATTACAATATATTTATTACTGACACACGGTGGGAATATCTTTTGCGTTCATATCTACAGATGACCAAAAAAGACTGCCTTAATTCATAAATTTCTTGGATATTTCTTAATAAGGCCACGGTCTTTAATTTATTTCAAACAATTGCAAATAACTCGAATTATTTTTAAACCAAATGCTTTGAAAAATTTTGAGACTGCGTTTAGTCATACGATACACAGTTCTGCCAGAGTATTTTAAAATAACGTATTGTTTGCTAGCGAAACATAATTTTGCTTAATTTTGGCTTATTTTGACCAAAAATGTGTAATATTTCAGGGGCAAAAATCTACAAATTCGTTTTGGTGTAGAGCAACAGAAAAATCCAGATAAAAACGACGATATATAAATCTTTAAACTGTAAGAAAGAATTTTTGATAAACGTAGGCTATTAATTCGCGTTAAAAAGATTCGAAACCGCTGCAAAACTAAATAGCGATGCCTTAAACTGTGTGGAATAGTTTCGTTGCGTATGGATCGTTTCGTTTCAGTAGGAATAACCACAAAATGTACACATGTTTGAATAGACACTATTTAAAAAACTAAAATAGTAAGATAAATGATTTTGCACTGAGAATTTAAGATGCCACATTCAAAGCTTCGCAAATAATGGCATAACAATTTATTACTGCTAAAATTAGCAACTAATGCTATATGTTCTTGGCAAAACGCATACGTTCGGATATTTACTTTAACGGGCCGAATATAGAGCATGCCTAGCTTCGTTTGTTTTCCTGCCATAACTTTTCAATACACTCCGTAGAATTTAGAGACATGTATTTAAATTTAATTCCACCGTACCATGTAAAGTATCTGTGGTATTGCAGTAAATTTATACAAATGTATTTATTTTGTGAATTACAGTTCTTTACCAAACTTCTTCCAACTGAAATGCAGGTTAGGCAATATTTGAAATTACTACGTCTTAAAAAAAATTACGTGGGTATAGTAACCCAGCGAAGATGTTCTTGTAGCTAAGGTATTCAACCGTGTTATTTTTGCACCTTCCAACATCGCAAGAGCTTTCAAAACTTGCGAAATGAAAACGAAATAAAAATAGCATCTCAGTTCCGAAAGCCAGGACTACCTTCCACTAGAGCAGTAGGTGCTCAGGAAATATTTTGCCAACATGTAATGGCCACAGACGGTTTTCGATTTACAAAATTATTTTGAAAATAGCTGCATAAATAAATGTTTTCTTTACTCAAGGTGTATTATTATAACAATAGTAAAAATTAAATGTGGTATTCTCCTCAGCGATTAGTAAACTTCCAGCGAATTTTATTAAAAAAGGTGCCAGATTAGAATGCAGTTGTGTGCCAAATCTAAATTGAGCAACAGCCGGAATGCACCTGGCATCTGCAATAAATCTTCGTTTGTAAATGGCTTGGCGTCATTTGCCAAAGACTCACCCATTTATGTCCTGCCTGTACTACAGTACCGATGACCTGCCGTTTGTATAAAATTTTAAGTTTACGTACATAAAACTATAAGTCACACATCCGGTGACATTTAATCAGCACGCCACAGAAACAAGTGCAAATGCCTTAATATCTGCAGAAAATAATAACTAAAAACTTGCGTGAACACTCTAGTTTTTCTGAGCAAATTCTTAACTGTACTAATATTGACATAACTCTCACTGTAACGTAGGCACAACATGTGCCACCCTCTACTAACACAAATATCACAAATCACGTAATTGTAAACGCAGAAATATATTCCACATTTCACTGCAAACTTAAGGCGGAGCTAAAGTGTTCTAAGGCAAACGGCGATGAACAGTGGACACGCAGGATCTTCCTGAATAACACCGACAAACTCCGGCAGGCGATTCCTTATGAAAAGAGTTACAGAAAATATGTTTTACATTTTTCGCCTAAACGTAATATTATGGGTGGTAAGAGCCTCTGAATATTACAATTTAAAATCATGTTTCCCCAAAATATCGGAAGCTAAATACAATATAAAAAATAATGTTTACATAATTGCTTTATGCTATTGGGATCTTGAAACCAACAGCAAATACTGGCTGACGTCTTCAATCCTTATGGAAATAGCAGGGGTGGCTACCCTCTTATTACATACAACTATTTTACCGTTATAATTTTCGAACGTTTCAAGATGGTTTACTGAGTAATGAGACGTGTGTAACAAAAAAGGTCCTCTTGTTGTAACTGTCTCGGACATACCGTTTATGCTCAAAGCACACTTGAAGATTCGCACAGACAGACAGAGACTAGAGCATAGGCAATGCTGCGAACATGCATGTGATGTACTCAGCGCACAGACGACGGTCGTCATTCACAGTAAACAACATGTACAATACTGTTAAATGTCGTATGTAGGCTGTGTGAGGCACAGAACCGATGTAACGCTAAGGGTGCAGCCGACCACTATCGCAAGTCATACAACTAGCGTGCAGAGCTTCACTGCCATTAAGTTTCCTATTAGAATGGTGACCATGCAAGTCCAAGGCATCCTTCTGTCATTTTGTTGCTTAAATTCGTGAGATATTTTACAGAAATGGCTACTTGAAAAATCGATTTCTCGTTATGTTGAGGGGCCTTAAATGCCTATTACTAACAAGCGTGCCGGCATTTTAAAATATTAAAGATGCATTCGTTTATTGTAAGATGTGCAAATATAAATTACATTGAATGATTTCATCACAAAATGATGATCTTGACTAGCTGCAATGCGTTTCAAACACAGTTGCTTAGTACCCGTAAAGTCTCAGACCAGTTTGTTCCTGGAATTTCACGCACAGGTCATTGTAGCCAGTTGTGAACGAAAATGGTGGGTCCCAGGCAGCTGAAACATGTCAAATTAGTGTTGGGATCGTCATATTTACGTACGCATGTAGCATGCATAACTGAAAAAGAATCTAGAGTCATGTAGGCTACTTGCAATACACGTGTAGTAGTAAGTTAGTGGGTTGCAACTGTGGGCGAGCAGCATTCAAAAATCAAAGTATCACGTGACAGCGGTGCATACCAATGTACCGTACATAATTATTCGAAGTGAACAAACAGCTATGTTAACTAACGCAAACGCACTAATGGTACACTTTACAGGAACTGCTCAACAGTACGACCTTGTGCGCCAATACAAGCATTGCATCGGCGTAATAGTGATCGACGCACTCGAGGGAAAACACCAGGCATCGCTCGTATTCTGCGGGCAGCTCCCTCTATCCGCTGCACCAGATCGTCCTGTGACTCTATCGGTGAAGTGTACACAACAGATTTCACGTGTCCCCAAACAAATAAATCAAGTGGAGTCATATCCGGTGATATTACAAGCCATGGCACAGGACAACCACGGTCAATCAAGCGAGCACCCAATTTGTTTATCAGATATGCACGCACTTCTCTTGCAAAGTGTGCAGGCGCACCGTCATGTTGATACCACATGCCATGGCGGATATTAACAGGCATATAGTTTAATAAATCGGGTAAAGTATTGGTGAGAAATGTCAAGTAACTTGCAGCACTTAGTCTTAAGATTATACTAAGAATTATTTGAAATACAAGTTTCATAAAATTCTGAAAAAAAAAAAAAAAAAAAAAAAAAAAAAATTTAAAAAAATTAAAAAAAAAAAAAAAAAAAAAAAAAAAAAAAATTATAAAATAAAAAAATACAAAAAAAAAAAAAAAAAAAAAAAAAAAAAATCCTTACATACCTTGTATGTACAAAATATGTTCGAAAGACCGCCATTTTGTAATAAAATACACGGCATGAACACAATGAATACTTACAAGCTATTTCAATTTTATAATAACAATAGGCTTACGTATACTGAGTTTGATGAAATCCTAGGCTTACGTATACTGAGTTTGATGAAATCCTGAAAAATGGTTATTCGAATTTCTCGTGTGATAAAAATGTCAAAAACATTGCTTTCACTTTGATTATTCCAACACGACTTTATCTTTACACATAAATGTTAAGACACCTTATTAAGTAGGGCCTAGTCTTACTATATGTGTTGGTCTGTTGAGTATGGCGAAGTTCTACAAATTTGTTCTTTTTACGATTCGTTTTGTCAAATAATGAGAAAATAACGTATAATTAAAAATATGAAAACGACATTAACAAAATACACAGAAGTCAAGACGCCTTACTTATATGTGTACCAATTTATATGGAGTTTGGAAAAAATATATCATCAGATACATAATTTTACTAGAATGGCCTCCCTTCGGGAAATATGAACTTACAATGAACCGAGAACATAAAAAGCAAGTCACGTTACTAAATATGTATGCAGTTTAATGAATGACAAAATATAGCTCATTAGATATGATTGTAAAACGTTCAAATTATCCTCATTTTAAACATATTTACACGGCCATGCGTTTCAAGCACAGTTGCTTAGTACATGAAACTCAAGACAGGTTAAGTACTTTATGTACGAAGTATGAAGAAATTCCGTCCAAGGGTTCAAAAGTTCTTAAGGACACACATAACACACACACACGCACCGTTTGTCTTTCGGTAAGTAGGCTATAAATTCGTTGTTTTACGTATTTGCAGATATTATTAAATAGCATTAGGCGTCTAATTTAAATATAATAATTTTATTTCTGTGTCCTGGTTTTCATTGAGTGTGTCCACGTAACGCACAAATTTTGATTGTGACATGTTACTATGGGAATACTTCACTAGCTGAAATTTTCTACTGATATAATAATGTAGTCCAGTGGCGGATCCAGTATTCCGAGAAGGGGAGAGGGCTATACCTTAAAAGGTGTGTGTACATACACCCCAAGCCAAAAGCGGGGGGTCAGAAAGTCCTCCCCCGGAAAAATTTTTATTTTAGAGATGCAAAATGGTGCTTTTTAAGGAGTTTACACACAGAAAGTTTAATTACATAAGTAAGAAAATTTTAATTTAAATTATGTCTTAAAAGTATAAAGTGCAAATAAAAATTAAATTAGAAAAAATTTAAAAAAGAAAAGAAATCTGACCTTAAAAGGAAAAGGTGGGGGCGGGTCTCATGTGTCCCCCTTCCTAAATGCGTCCCTGATGTAGTCTCACGTTACGTCTACCAAACTACAACTATTTCGAAGAAATATTTTTCACACCTAAACGGTCTTGATAGCGTCACCTACCATGAACTTGAAATGCGCTGCAGTGTGTTCGTAAATACGTACTTTTCGAAACTATTCCACGTGTGCAAATTGTGCCAATGTACAAAAATAAAACCCGTTCAGACAATGGCAGAATGTCATTGTTAAGGGACCACGCTCATTAAAAAGCCGTTTCGAGGTCATCCAACATAGCTAAAAAACGTTTTATTCAGACTGCGTACTGTACTAACCGGATTTATGCGAAACTCAGACACAAATGTGCACTGAATATTGCTAGAGACTTTCCACCAATAATTATATAATCACCGCTCAAGAGTTAGCGGACACGTGCGGCAACTGGCCTTGCCTTAAAACTGCTGCAAGATAACGGAAAACACGTGTCCCATGAATGGTTTCAAAAATTCCGTCCGCTAAGTTTCCAAGCTTCTCAAAAGTGTTTAAAACGAATTTTTTCACGTTGCTGTAGATGAGAAAATATCAACCGTAATCGTAAAACAAAATGATATTATAAACCTGCATTTGAATTTACCACACATGTTACAAATACAGTATTAAATAACAAGGTCATCCCGTTAAAAACAGCTTTCTATGAAAACACTGCACGCTGGTTTAGTATCTCGCTCCAAGAGGCAATGAGATGTTTGACGGACGTGTTATATTTGACTCATCTCCTTCCCAGTTCCTCAAGAGTAAAACCAAGCTGCCGTCCACTAAATTTTAAATTAAAAATTAGATCTTCGGGAATATTGCAAGTAAGAAAATTACAAGAATTCAAAGATTTGCAATAAGTTAGTAGTATTCAAGAATGTTCTTTTAATACAAATAATATTTACGTGAAATTACAATCACGTAATTTTGTATCCCAATGAATTTACTATCACTCTAAATAATTTCATTCGTAACATTTAAATAAATTTTAATTTATTTAAGTAACAAAAACACTCAAATCGCTACTTTGACATACCATTCACGAAAACTTTGGAATAGAAAAATGTTTTGTTAGTGGAAAATTATTATGTATGTGCAATGTAAGAGTTGGACAGTGTTAGGTACTTTTATATATAAACGAATATTCTGGTGCAGAGCACTCTTAAGAGTGTGGTAGTTAAATAAACGCTGAAAACATCAATTGATTTCTACGCTAATTTCGAAGCCAATATGCATAAAATTCTCAATGACAATCCTAGATAATGGTATTTGCCAACTTTATAAGCATATATTTATCCAGAATTACTAATTCGTTACGCGTGATCTCTTGCGCCGCAGTTAAGTGCACGAGGTTCCGGCGTCAGAGATTGTGCCACTGGAAACAGTTTTGTTTAAAACTTTGGCTAAAACTATTGTCTAGGATTGCTATTGTTTAACTTTCGCAAATTGGCTGCAAGAAACCTGCAGTTATAGATTAATGCTTTTAGCGTATAATTGTGTACCACGCTCTCTTAAGAGTGTAGGGGTAGCCAGTGAGTGTTTCCACGACTGACAGCAGGGCGCGTATGGTAGCAGTGTAAACACAGCAGGTGGGAGAGCAAGGCCAGCAGTGCTGTGTGTTAGCCATGGTCGAGACAGACTAGTCCTGCTCAGAATAGACTCCTGACCTCGTCCATAGGCGGGGGAGGTACGAGCCTTCCCTACCCACCTGTCACTGCCGCTGCCATCTCATACGACACTTCCGTTACATATCTCTCGCTAGACTGATATACTATGGACTGATCATCAATATCCTCAGAGTGAATCAAATATCCCAGCACCACCACGGCCGCAAAACGTAGTCAAATCAATATGTTGGATCAACGTCTTCAATAACTCTGCTGAAATTAGTGAATAAGAACTAGGGACAGGCGAAAGGGAAGAATTATCTGGCAAATACTCACCAGAACACACTCCGTGATATAATCGGCTTCGGGCCTTCATGCCTTTGTGTGGTTGCATTACGGGATAATAGGTATTTCACAGTAGACCGTACAGTACAACGTAAGTTGATGAAGTATTTCAGGCGCACCACACAAACTTCCAGCCAACGCAGCAATCAGATGAGCACACACAGAGTCCAGTCCGCTGTAAGATAATATCGCGAAATTTCCTAGTCTCTAATAGCAACTCACCACATAATTACCTAAAATTAACACATATCAACATCTGAACGAAGCACGCGATGGATACAATAACTAGTTTAATAGATTCACTTTAGTTTCACATACTTAATAGCTAAACGTGGATGTCTTCGCAGGAAAATTATGTGACAATGGCCATAGTTGCAAGATCAACGCTTGTGCAACAGTGGCCTAGATGCTCCGCAGATCAACACGCTACAAAAAAGTCTTATTATCAGTCACGCATCAAAAGCATATAGACAGGTGTTTGTCCGAAGAGTGAAATTTTAGTTTTAAGCGGTTCCAAATGTCTTCTGAGACGTGACGACGTACACAAATTTGGGGTTGAGAAGATATTCTACGAAACCCTTTATAAAAGAAGTGTATGCATTACGCTGTCATCATAGGAAGGACGTTTCTGTATCGTACGCCTTGTTCGTGACAATGGTGACGTAGAAAGGCACCGTAAGTCATGTAGACCGAGCGGACGTATGGGAACAAATATATACTGTAGACAATGTAGTGTCACACCAGTTGTGACAAGCAAAGTTACGAGAAGACATCCGCTTAGATCAATGCGCCCAGCCTACATAGTGCGCCACGTTTTTTGAAATGCTATATTCTGCATAACTGTTTAGTTATGTACTTGGTTTAAAAAAAGAGCGTAAGTTGTGAAATTTGGCCTTTTCAACGCCCAGTAGCAAAGTCTTGCACTTTGGTAAAAATGACCGAAAGAACATAAGGGTGGGAGAAATGACCGTACCCTGAGAAAACCCACCGGCCAACGTTAACATCCACCACGTTTATCATGTGCGAAAATTGGGAGCGACTCCGCCGGCAGTTGAACTCGGATTGGTAGGTGAATGGTTAGACCTAACACACTGGAGAACAACACGGCCTATACTTTTAGCATTGTAAAATGTAAAGTATCGCGATATGTGCACTAGCGGTATCTGGGCAGCTTACGCAGTAGAAATGTTCTGTTCTTTCTGCAATACATTTCACATTTAAAAATCAGATTCCTCAAGTCGCGGTCAGGTTTTTCAGGCAACATAATCAATTGAAGGACTTATGTTAATCTTTAAATACTTAATTTAAACAATCATTTCACAACTGGAGCGTAACTGCAGTATGGGAAGGGTACTTTGCACGCCCGTCTCATTATTAAGCCTTGAAACAGCGGCGATTCCTTAAAAAATCTACCTTTCAGAATACAATAATTTTGCATGTTGTTTGTTTCAGTACAATATAATATATAATTTAAAGTCATTTTATGAAATCAAAACTCTAATAGCCAAGATGGTGACCACTGTACCTCCTTAAGGGGGCGGTTCACTGGACATGCTATTCATATAAATATATATATTTTACTTTTTGCGAGATATTGTTTCTTTTGTAGGCATACACCTGTCACTGTTTTTTACAGTGACGAAGATTTTTCAGCTTTCATAGCTTTTGTATTATAACATATTATAGTCAAAATTTGCATAAAACTGCTTTATGCAATAAAGGAAAACCAACTTACTTACCGAAATAAAGAAAATTACACTGAAGAACAGTGTCACTAGTTCAAAAAGGCAAATTTACAAACTGCATTGACTTTTTTTGTATTAAAATAACAATGAATTTGAAATAATAAATTGCTAATTTATTAAAAATATTTAAGATATACAAAAACCTAATCAATGAGGTTTTTATATATGTCTTGGCGTAGTCCATGACGCTGTTCTCCTGCGTGAATTTTTACATTTCGGTAAGTGAGTGAGTGAGTGAGAGATTTTGGTCAGCCTTAACATCGAGGTCTTCAGCTCTGGTGAGAGGTGTCACGAGGTGAGTATGGAGCACAGTTGGGCGGTTGAAACGGGAGATCCCCGAGAAAACCCACCGCCTAACGGCATCGTCCGGCACGATTCCTACATGCGAAAACCCCGGGGACCTACCCCGCCAGGAACAGAACCCGAATCGCCTTGGTGGGAGGCTAATGGTCCCGTTCGGCCACCGCGGCCCCCATTTCATTAAGTATATTGTTTTTTCTTTCTTGCACAAAACCATTTAACGCAAATTTGGACGTAAACATGCTACTATACTAAAACTATGGGAGAAAAATAAATATAATTACAGTAAAAAATAGGTGCAACGTATATCAATAAACAAACCACCCCACGTATAACTACAAATATTTTTAAAGGTCAACACTAGTACAGAAAATATTACGTTTGTTCCCCTTTGAGAATTTGAGTTTTTGTACCCCAATTTCACCACCATTGTACATAGACCATATGTGACTTGTAATTTTAAACGTTGTTTTTTTTTTTTTTGCAAATTATTGACATCCTGCACACTAAATTGATGCATCCGAAAAAAAAATATATACATTAAAAAATAATAATGCTGAAAGTACTGAGTTTCGAAATATTCACTTTCATTAACACGCCGCTGTTTTGCAACCAAATAGCTTTTCGTGTACTATCAGGAGGGAATTTAAAAAACGAAAGCCTGCAGCCATGCTATTTGTACAATTGGTGGTGGTTCCATTGTAAGTTTAAAACATATGCAAACAAGGCAACGTCACTAAACCACTCACAATACTATTCTATACACGGCTGAGAGAGATAAATCGGTACTGTAAATTGAGCGACTTTTTGGGAAGTATGTCTCCCGCTCGTCCGCCAGTGGAGGATGCAGAGGGGGGCACCAGGGGCAAGTGCCTCCCCCCCACGAAAAAACCAGTTGTCAGCTACATTGATATTGCTGATAAAAATAATTGTTTCTGCAAACTGCAAGTAAAATCTTTGCTGCATAGCATGCATTCATGGATGTGGACAAGGTTTGTTGTATAGTATGTAGTGGCAACACTGTTAATATAACCGCTACATCGACATACAATTTTAATTGTTAAGGATAGGTAGAAATATATTTCATAAACCTTTGTGCCATGGAGCGACTTCCTATACTACTTGACTATTATATGTAGTGTGTAGATGAAATACAAATTTAGTAATTTTATTACATATTTTCTCTAGCTACTCTGTGAAATCCTAGAGTGCCCCCTCCGAGGTGAACCTCTGGATCCGCCACTGTCGTCCGCACTGGCAACAATAAGTGATGGTAGAGAGAGTCAGGAGAATCTAGAATCTGATCTGCAGTGCATGCTGATTATAAAGAGCGCGCCGCGGCGGCGAAAATGTTCTGTGTTCTGCCTGCTGCAAAAATAACTGCGTATCGCGGAACTCTTCTGGAGTGGGGTGTACAATTTAAATTTAGAGTTTTCTCTTTCTTTCGTCCGCTGGTACCTCCCACTTATCTCCAATAACAAAAATGTTTGTTCCTTACTACATTTGGCCGTGCACTTTTCTGTGAACAGTGCACAGAACATTGTTCAAATATTATTTTAATAATTAAATTTTTGACGTAAGTAATATTAACAGATACCATCATTGGGTAGTATAGGATAGTCTATAATTATATTTTGAAATTTTTGCAGTCGTGTGAAAGAATGGTAATCGAGTGATGACGAGCTTAGTTCGAACGTTTCTTGGGCGCTCGAAGAGTGTATTTGCCTGGGCTAGCGGCGGACCGTTAAAAATGGCGGACATTGTTTATACCTTTTGTTACTCCTTTCGTGTCGCTAAAATAGAGATAAGGTGTGATCAGCGACTACAGTACTAAACAAGATGTTTCTAAAACACGGAGACAATTTTCGGGAGATTCTTCTTTACGAAAAATTAAAGTAAATATTGTTATGCGACTTATTGTCTAGTAAATATTGTAAGGGATATGCTAGCCCTTGAAAATTAAGTTTGTATGTTTTACTTTTACGAAAAAAGAAACGGAAACAACGTACAACATAAACAATGTGGTTGTTCATACTGTCTTAATGCTGACTAGATCTTAAACTTGTAAAGAAATTATTCCCAAAACGCATACCCTCCGTAACAATAACAGTGGTAGTCACACTATTAGTTATTACAATTATTTTTCTATAAGCTTGTGTGAGCATTGTATGTTGTCTTTATGTAGAAGACGTTATAGATGCAAAACATATATATATATATGTATGTATATATATATATATATATATATATATATATATATATATATATATATATATATATATATATATATATAT
>PNEQ01000180.1:9037-43805 GCA_003012365.1 Medauroidea extradentata
GATAGACATTTTTGCAACAATAAAATTACTCAATTTTAAAACAAAAGAAATAAGAATTGTCGTAAAAATTTGCTAAAATATACATATTGTACTTTCAAGGATTTTCCAGGATTTTTGTGTTCTCTGTCAAGGATTTTCAGGGATTTTTGGGTGTTTTGGCAAGGATTTAAGTTCATGACCAGGTGGCAGCCCTGGGCTACATATTTAACACACCTATTATATTTAATTGCTATTTAAGTATTTTTGAACTGAAGGCAATTAAATAGAGATGGTATAGTGACAAGAAAAATTATTTTCTTTCTACGCTGGTGTTGTGCACATGAAAATTGAATGGAGAAAAGTCATTGTTTGTGCATGTTTCCTTCTATCCCTCTCCCGTATATACCTACAAGCCTCCAAAACCATACGTCTAGCCATACTGACGTTGCCCAGGACAGATAGAACAAGATGGAAATAAAGAGAAACGCCCTGGTTGTCAAGCTAGTATATCAAATACTAGAGTAGATTTTTGCTTTAATGAACGCAGAATAAAAAGGACTAAAAATGTAATATTTTTATCTTTTATTGAGGGGATGCCAGGCGTATCAGTGTCTAATGATACTACATGACTGATTGCTTGACGTTTGATGGAAAATATACAGTGAGGATGTGAAGGCTAGCTCGCTACATGCGACGCGACACTTGCTAGCTGTATGACGAAACACTCTCGTCTTGGCTCTCCACACCGCCACACACCACAAGTATTTAGATGCTTGTTCAGCGGACTGGGCGAGCGAGACAAAGGATCTAGGTGCCTGCATGCTTCGTGGCACTCGGCACTTCCCAGTGCGTCACAAGCTCGGCACTTCCCAGTGCGTCACAAGCTCGGCACTTCCCAGTGCGTCACAAGCTCGGCACTTCCCAGCAGGTCTGCAGCTGCAGACACAGGCAGTACGACTGGCCGTAGATTGGTTGACGGTAACGCTGGCATTGCGTATTTAATACTTACAAGGTACAATTTATTAATAAAGGCTTTCATATCTATATTTACACTACAATGGATCTTTGCAGAGACTTGAACGAATAATAAGTACAACTTTTCCAGGCATTAGTTATCCAAGAACCTGGACCCCAACTTTTCAACTTTGTTTATTGAGAAAAAATGTGCTTGTGGTTCATGGGTAAATATACCTAGTAGTTATCCTTATATTAGAAATAAGAAGTAAAAATCATTTTTTGTTCTAGATACATTTTGCGGCATAAAATGGATGTTCAGCTGTTTTTTTTTAAATATTTTTACCAAACTTCTGCAAAGCGTTTTTCGGTCTGCTAACTAGGCAGAGCCCTTGTCATAATATGTGTGTGTATGTTAAATTAATGTAGGAGAAGGCTTAGGCCACAAATACATGGGTTGAAAGAGAAGAAGCACTCACAGGCTGGTACTTTTTAACAGGAACACAACTCGCCGCCTGATGAAGCTGACCTAAGGCAGTGAACTGTCATGTAACTGCACACTTGCTTAGCAAAATGTTTTTTTTTTTTTTTTTTTAATTTATCGAGGTTACCTTGTATCTTGAGCAGGGACAGTGAAGGGTAACTCACAAATGGCTGTTGTGTCTTCTTTCCTTGCAGGCTGGTGGACGATGTTGAGCTGAATTGTAGCACATTCTCTGATTTTGGGAAAGATCACTTAAAATCTGTCAAAGTCAGTCCAGACAGTTTTATACAAATGGCAATTCAGCTTGCATTCTACAGGTATGTACAATAGTTATTACTACAGTGTTTGTGACATGTTTTGAATGATTGACATAGTGTTGATACAATTCGGTATGTATTTCAGATAGTCTTATCTGTAATTGCTGTGTTAAAAATTATTACTGCTGTTACATTGCAAGTGCTTTAATGAATTTTTCAACTTTTTTTTTTTAGCATATGTTTATAAAATAATTATTTAGAAAATATTTTCATTGCTGTATGTATTGATATTAGTTTAAATCGTAGCACTATAAATGTCTTATTTGTGTTTTCTCGTAAGGATCCACAAGCAGCCCGGGGCACATTATGAGTCTGCCTCTCTACGCAAGTTCATTTACGGCAGAACAGAGACAATAAGGTCATGTTCACTAGAGTCTGTGGAGTTTGCTAAGAAGATGTTGAGCAATGCTGCCTCTGATGGGGAGAAACATGTGGCGCTGACAAACGCAGTCAATGCTCACAGGAACTATGCTGTCGAGGTGGGGACGTATTACTGTATACATGCGTAATATACTGCCCGTAGTGTTTGCAAATGTCTATATTGATGGAATATAGCTGTGTATCGTCCAAGCCTGTCACTTTACGATAAATGATACTGTAGCCCCATTTTACCATTTCTCATCTCTATCATGCCGGACTCGTGTGTTATCCTGACTTATATGTATAACCCGTTTGTAAAATTCCAGTTTATAATAGTTTCCTGTTTTTTCTGCATTGGCAAATATTTTCCAACCTAAAATTTCTCTGTTGCAAATTTTTTCCTATTATAAGGTAGACATTTCTTGGGTCACATAATGTTATAACATTATTCGTCATATTAGTAGCAAATAATGTTTCAAAACTTTTATTGCTCACTTATGCCCCATGGGTGCTGCCCAATTTGCTGGATGATCTTTTAAACAGTTTTTCAAAAAAATGAATTCTGTGAGCAAATAATCATGCCTAAAAATACTTTAAAATATCTACTGTTAATCCTTTTTCTATGTGTTTATTTCTGTAGCAATATTTTCCTCTTCTTGGTGCAGAAAATGGGTTTTTGTCTAAAAGTGATATCTTGAAAGATGATGGATACACGCCTAATACACTATAACATCTAAACCCCATTCCTTGCTTACACCAGTGCCCAGAGTAAGAACTCGTCTGGGATGTCGCGACTTGTACTGAGTGCTAAGGAAACAAGTACCGCAAATACTGTAGTGAGATAAAACCCTTTCACTGAGTGTTTCGTTACATTTCTGCGAAGCCACAGGGTTAACGAATCTCTGCTACGTCACTGCCGTATTTACCCATGTACCACCCGCACCTTTTTTCCGAAAAACCAAATTGAAAAGTCGGGGTGCGGGTCATACATGTAAATCAAGGTTTTGGATGAAAAATGAGGCCTCAAAAAAAGGGATTTACCATACATTACAGACTGCTGGAAGCATTTATTACAAAGGAAATATAAGCATATGCAATATAACATCAGATTGTAGCTTATTAGATGTAAATAGACAACACCGGCATTACCGTCAGCCACGCCCTGTACCGGCGTGCCGTGCGTACAACACCTGGCGCCATGGCCACCCTCCGGGACGAGCCAAACTCCAGCAATCTAGGCAGTGCTGCGCCGTGCCGAGCTGCGCCAAGCCAGCACCACGCCATTTAGTAAATTGTTTTATTCTAAAAATGTCTGCATATTACAACGATGTTGATTGACGGTGCATTATTTAACTTGTTTGGCCAGATGAACAAGCATCTATGCACGTACAAGCAGTGCGGAGGCCAAGATAGTGTTTCATGGCTCCATCAGAATGCGCCACAGTACAGCGTGGAGGCCAAGATAGTGTTTCGTAGCTCCGTCAGAATGCACCACAGTACAGTGCGGCTGAGCGTGTTCTTCAGTTACAGCTTGTAGCTAACAGAGTGCAGCATACATTGCCATAGAACGTTCGCCCATGTTCCGTGCAGCCAGCCATTGCCATCTTTGTTCCAACATGCTGCGCGTTGTGCTACGCAGTATTTATACTTCTGTGGTATAATTTCGTTACGTTTTCATGCAAAAGTAAATTTAATTTAAACAAAATAGTGAAAAAATTATGTTTTCATTTGAGCATATTAACAATAAGGGGCGCAGGTGTATACTTTTGGGGTATAATTTCAATATGTTTTTTGCGCAAAAATAAATCAAATTCAAACAAAATAATGGAAAAAAAATTGTTTCAAGAGAGTATGTTGACAATTGCGGGTCTTACATGGGGGCGGGTGGCACATGGGTAAATACGGTATTTAAGGAAGCTAACATATACAATATTGGTGCTTTTATTGAACTAATGGGTGTTGAAAATGTTTTTTCTCATTATGGTTGCTGTCCTTTTGCTACTGTTTTTTGACTCTTGGAGACTTCCGTGGTAATAAAATACATAAATTTTTTTACATGTACATACATTGTATTTACTTGTATGTAGTGTGCAATTTTATTCCAACAACTGGTAAAAATTCAGGGGTGCGCACTATACACGGAAAATAGAAAAAAAAATTGTGGAAAAGGTGACGATGGGGAGGGAATGGGGAAAGGGGAAAGGCGGAGTTGTAATCGTAAACTGGCGGGTGTCAAGAGGGGAGGCAGAGAGAGAGAGAGAGAGAGAATGTTCTCACCGCCCGGTTCCTCCATAATTACTGTATTTTTCCGCATATAATGCAACCTCGCATATAGTGCGAATGGCAATTTTGAACCACTCGAATCGGAAAATAAAATTGCATGGCCGTATAATGCGATACACTGAATGCTGTGCGCCGAGGCTCGGGCCGTGCGGGTAGAGCAGGTAGTGTGGCAGCCGGCGGCACGAAAGAAGATCTTGAGCAGAGCATGCGAGCAAACAGTGGAGGGAGGGAATGATGCAGACCAGTAAGGGTAAACAAGAGGATGGGAAGCGAGTCTAGAGGAGGGGGCGGTTGGAATGCAGACACTGCGATGTCAGTGTTGTTGCCACCGTTGCCAGACCTATGCTACGCTAGTAGCCCACGTCTGCTTAGCTGGCGTCAGGACTGGCTTTGCATGTATTGCACCTACATTATGTCAACGTGGTTATAATAGAAGCACCACTGGAACGATTTTAACTAAATTTTATATACGTTCGTGCTATTGCTACCTCTCAACAAAATAAAAACAATAAAATTTCAAAATAAAATTGTTTTTCGAAAAACCGAAAGTTTCAATTTTTTTTTCAAAAACAAACATTTTTTGGTGTACTAGATTCTCAGCAACGTAATGTCAATGTATTATAAACACATTTAAACCTTAACGTATACGGTAACATTCGTGGACGAAAGACGATGCCATGTTGATTATTCATCTCCTTATGTGAAACTAATACACGCGTTAAAACAATGGCACAGTACAGTAGAACCCTGTTATAACGTTTTTCAAGAGACCTGTGAAAAAAAGTGTTATATGCAGGAAAATGTTATATCCAGAAATGTTATAACAGGGTTCTACTGTATATGCACTTCGAAACACCTCTCGTGACGTATTTTCACAAAAGGAAAAAAAAATTTCTGTATGAACAAAAGAAAATATTTCTCATCTGGATGCTAAGTTATATGAATAACGCTATCTTGCATACATAACATGGCTGCGTTGGGCATTGGCCTCTAGCGTGGACTGCTACCGCCAGGAGACAAAGGTGGCACAATTTTCTTTGTGTGTACACGCGTCGATATAGAGTCGACTCAGCGCAAAGTATCTATCTCCTCGCATCGCTGTGATGCCTGCTCCTTTTTCTATCGTAACGTACGCAACCGCGAAAATACTCTCGTGTTAAACAAATTAATTAACGTTGTATGTAATACAGAAATTGACGGTGCACAAAAATACTGTCATTATGGCCGTACTTTCGTCTTAACGAGGTTTCGCTGTACCCCCCTCCAAGCCATGACACTGTGTCGCGCAAAAACAGCATATAGGCAGACCCCGGGGTTATTTATCCTTTTGCGCACCAATATAATGCGACCCCGCATATAATGCGAATAGTGATTTGGGACCACTGAAATCGGCAAAAAATTAAAGCATTATATGCGAAAAAATACTGTACTACTCTCCCAATTTTTTTTTTGTTTGATGTGACACGAAAGTTCGGGGGTGGCGGGAGGAAGCAATACGAGAAGTTAATTTTGACGTCTCGTGATCAGCTATCTTTTCATGGGTAAAGAAAGGAATAAAAAGAGTAACGCTGGTTTTAATCATACATATAATACTCTGGAGACAGAAGGCAAGGCAGGGTGGTGGTTGGGGCTGCACAGCCCTCTGCTTATAGACACCCCCAGCCGCAGTCCTTAGCCTCGCTTCCTCCTCAGCTCTGGCTGGACAGTAAATAAAAAAGGCATGCTTCCTCTACTGTCATAGCACGTTATCTAGTTGCAGAAGAGGGGAGGGGGACATGCTGGAAGCAGCAGACACAGCACAGCAAGAAGGGGGAGGAGGAGTGTTGTGCAGACACATGTACACACACACATGCGTGAGCTGGCTGCAGGCAGCAAGTAACCTCGGCAGGCTATTTTTAGATTTCTGCAGACAAAGAAGAGTCAAGCCACACCCCCTCCCCCGGCTCACCCCATCCTCTCCGCTGTCTCTCTCTAGCCAGTGTGAATGTCATCTTTCCTCTCTTTTATTTGTTAGCCACAGTTCCTTCCCTACTCCCCCCTTGCCCTACCATCATTGCCTCCCTCGCGATGATAAACTGTCTCTTACTCCCATGATTTTTCTTACATGCTAGCAAGACACTTAAATTTTTTCCCCCTGAAACTTGTTGCAAAAATTGTGATGTGCACTATACACAAGGGTGCATTACACACGAGGGCGCACTATACACGAAGGTGCACTATACACGAGGGCGCACTATACACGAGGGCGCACTATACACGAGGGCGCACAATGCACGAGGGCTCACTATACACGAGGGCGCACAATACACGAGGGCGCACTATACACGAGGGCGCACTATACACGAGGGCGCACTATACACGAGGGCGCACTATACACGAGGGCGCACAATACACGAGAGCGTACTATACACGAGTATATATGGTACTGATAGTTTGTTTAAAAAAGTTGTAATGTTCGTCACAACAATGATTATTCCTTATAATTATTCCTGTCTCATTACTGTGATTATTGATTTCGTGGACAATTCTGTTTTAATAAGGAACATTGATTTACAAGTTTACAGATTTTTCGCAAAACAAAATGTACGGTTTGCGATGAAAAACAATAGCAGTGTGTGTTTTTGTTCCAACAAAAATGCTGTAGAGCCCCGATTTAACGAAATCGGGAATATCGACAACAGTGATTTAACTAAAGGATTTTTAGGAACCTTCAAAAAATAACAAAAAATGTATTAATTAAGTGGCTTTGATAAAATGGAATATTAATTGTAATGTAAGTCTATTAAAATACTATCAATGGCCGTAGTATATACTTATTGTTATTTCTCTATAAATAAGCTTAAACTATCCTCTGAGAAACGAAAAAAAAAAAAATTTAATTCCTTGAAAACTTGGGCCAAGGGAGTTGACTTTGAGATAAGCAGATAAGCATGCGTGAGCGTGGCCGAGCTAGCGATGCTTTGTTGCGTAACAAGCGCGTGCCTAGATCCTCATCCTAGCAGCTGGCGAGTGAACAAGGTTCTAGGTACCCAGTCTCAGCACAGAGGTGAACAGCGCAGGGATATAATTCACAGATAGTGCTTCATGTCTCCGTTAGAATGCGCTGAAGTGCAGCATGCTGTATTAACTCTGTTACTGATAGAATGCAGTGACGTCTAACGTGATTATTTACTTTCACTTCCCGTGAAAAAACCAGCAAATTTATATTTAAAAATATGTAATATTATGTATGCAGACTTTTCACAACAAATTTATTACCGTAAAAGTAAATATATATATCCATACATATTTAGTAAGAGTGTAAAGTACTTTTAACGAGCAGACCAACGAGTTTGTTTCGCGAACACGGCTGCCTAAATGCTACAATGGTCATCGTCATGTGCATTTAATTATTATTTTACCATTGTCTCGCAAACTTTTAATTCAGTTTTCATTACATTTTTTTTTAATGGGACTGTCGTGAATTTTGTTGGTGAAGCGGGCGGGAGAGAGACAGAAAGATTGACGGCTCGGCTGTGTTTGTCATCACTTCTCACGTGTTGATGGCGCACAAGGGCAGCGTAACTCACCATGCACACGCTCGCCAAGTGTTCCACTGGAAGTTTTTTTCGCCAAGTTTTGTTTCACTGTTGATGGAAAATGTGTTTTGTTATTGTTTAGAGCCAACGGACTTTTTAAAAATTAACCTTAAATTCCGACGAAACGTGCCCAAGGATTTAACTTTTTTTTTTGGGCCGGGGAGGGGGGGGGTGGAATATGAAGTTAGATTGAACAAAACATTGATTTAGAGTAAACATTTTCGGGTCCCGTGGCATTTCTTTAAATAGGGGTTCTACTGTAGTTCATCGTTTTATAGTAAAACCTCTCTATAAAGACTCCTCACGATTCCCTAGAATAAGGTCTTTATATAGGGGTGGTCTTTATAAAGAGGTTTAATTATACAGCAAAACCCTTATTTTAATACCCCACGGTTCTTGAGGAAAGGGTTGTTATAGAGAGGTGGTTGTTATATAAGGGGTTGTTATAAAGAGTTTTTACTGTATTTAGTAAAGGCTGTACTGTAAACTATACTGGCATTTTAAAGTACAAGAGATGAATTTAAATATAGTCTTACAATTACTGTTACATTTACAATGGGAATATATCTAGTGTCACATTACAATATAGTATTATGTTTTTATTTTAACATCTGAAATATTGAATTGATCTTGTACACCCCTGCATCACCTGTTGACTACAAAAGCAACAACAGACTACGTAGTTCTGTTGTAGGCCAAGAGTGCCATTTGATATGTGAATGTTTTGGTTTTGATTCCTCCTAGCCTCCACAACCTAAACTGATAATTTAGTGCATAAATTTATGCTTGGGGATAATTAAAAGCACAGAGCTATGCTCTCAGTAATGTTTTTGTACTAATTTTGCGACAGAAGAACATAACTATGCCACAAAATTCAATTCACATTGATTTTTAAAGTAAATATTTGCTGCTAACGTGTTTTGTATCACTGGCCATTTTCCTCATGGAGGATACTGCGATGTAGAAGCGGTGTCCACTGTATGTGACGAATATACGTACTCTGTAATGTTTCTTATTTAAATAATAATGCAGCGTCCATGTCAACTACTAGTCACTTTATTTATCCATAGATAACATCCCTATGTTGATGTTACACTTAATACAAATATGAACAATGTAAATACATGTTTCCAACTTTGACATATGTTACATCTCCTTTTCCACAAGTATATCATTACCACTAAGTAAACTCACCTAACATCCACATAATGTTAAAGCACACTTTCAAATTTATGAAGTACAACACCAAATGAGTTAACAACACATTACACTATATATATATATATATATATATATATATAAATAATTAACAAACAAAATCATTGCATTTAACAGGCAATTTGCACTCACATCCAGCTCTAGTTACATATGCAAATTGACTAGAATTTGAAGCTGGTACATAAGGTGTGGAAGGTCCTGACATGTCATTGTTAGGTACATTCTGAACAATATCATTTGGATTTAGAACAGTGTTTTCATCTACTGTGTCCATCATTATTACTGGTTCATTACACAACTTCTTTAAGTGTATAGAATTACGTCTGACAATGTTTCCTTTAGAATTCACAATCCTATATGACCTTGGGGTATTTTCCTCTCCTATCACAGGTCGCAGGGCTCCAGGGTACGCTGCAACCTTGACTTTTAAGTTGTTAACACAATTTAATAACTGAACTATTCTTGCAATGGGTTATTATTGCAGACAGAACCATTTTTGTGGATGTATGCCGTTGTGAGTGAATGTTGCCAAGTTTGAAACTCTGCAACATTTGCTTGCGTGCGTTAATAAAAATGGTTCGGTCTCCTATTTAGGTTGGGAATCCCTAGCTGAGTTGAAACTATTGGTTGTTTGGAAACACTTCATTAAAATGTACCGTTATTGCACACTAGTACAGTACATTACCTATCTATAAAAAATAATTACATAACATACAACCACTATTAATGATGCATTTAAGTCATATATTATTTTTAAACTACTCGACTTTGTGAGTCATTAGTTAATGTGTATGGAAATATTGGTGACTAATACTGAAGGCATATTACAATGCTAAAGTGCTAAGAAAATATTATTTTAGTAATTTGAATGGAAATATTGAGATTTTTAAACGTAAAATTCAACATGCGGGGTGAGACCTTGCCTTTAAATCAAATATATACTGTATGCAATGTCAGGTTTGTACCAGCGTTTCTCAAATATGAAATAACAGCACGAGGTGGAGCAGTGGTAAAACACTGGACTTTCATTCAGGTAGATGGGAGTTCGATTCCCAATTACTGTATTTTAATTTTCGAAATCACTCCAGGTGAGTTCTGGGATGTTTCCTAATGTTTTAACATATGGACAATTCCTTATCAATTTCCTGCCAATGATTCTACTCTCTATCATACCTATGTTCCGACTATACAAACAATTCAAAAACTTATAAATTTTGTTTATCAGTTCAATGAGTTCTTTTTACTAACCATGGGAATTAATAAGCTATTTATGATCTGAACTGGTTTTAATGCTTTTCTTTCTAGGCTGTAAATGGCAATGGTGTCGACAGACACTTGCTTGGCCTGAAAATGATTGCTGTGGAAAATGCAATCAACATTCCAGAATTTTACAAAGATGCTGGCTACACTCGTAGCACCCATTTCAGACTGTCAACCAGCCAGGTATGTATGTGGTTATTCAGACTGTTAACAAATTTGGCCTGAATAAGTATAAGTATTTTGCATGTGTGTATATGAGTGTGTGCGTGCAGCTCTATTGAAGATGGGGGGGGGGGGGGGTTGGGTAGAGTGATGGTCAGAATCAGAACTGAATATAAATGCCATGTCTCGCAGCCCGAGGAAGCCAGTTTAATACTGGAGAAACGTCGCGACCACACTTCCACGCAAAAATGTGTGTCGTCCCTTTGTGTGTGTGTATCTATTTACAAGTAGGTATCAACTGTAAGTACTTATATGTCTGTTATATTTCTTTGAATATATGTTCTGTTTCCCCTTTTCTCTTCCAAAGATTTACACTACATTTTGCTGTAAATTGATGTACCGTACATTCTTTGAAAATGCAACTGTGTAGCAAACAGCTTTTAGAATTATGCACAGATGTATCAAAGACAAAGTTCAGTTCTGTGTATGTTCAGCCTGCTATTGTATCAATTTTTTTAAATCCTTGCCACTTGAAAGCAGTAGATTTTTTAATTACAGTAGGAGGTCCCAATTTTATAAGGCCATCATCCAGAAGAATCAAAATTCACAAATACCTACTTAAGTAAAAAAATTAATAAATTGTGGCATAATGATGAGTATTATTCAAACTGGTTTGAAAATACAGTAAATTATTAAATTCACTGCAGTGGGGCCACAGTGGCCGAGGGGTCCGACCTCTTGCCACCCACCTCGGTGATCGGGGTTCGATCCAAGGTAGGTTCAGTCCCGTATTTTACGCATGTGAGAAACGTGTTGCCAATGGCTGGTGCATTCTCTTGCGGAACTCCTGTTTCCTCCGCTCCTCTCATTCCATTGCTGTTCTACACTCATCTCACCTCATCCATTCGTCAGGCTGACGGGCGACAGGCTTGGCTCACTAGTCTAGCAGCTGGCGCTACTTTCATCCCGCCTTCTGTCATACACCATGTGACCCTGCCCAATGGTGGGAACACGCACAGTAGTGGATTCACTGCAATTAAAATACATAGTACAGTATACACATTGTGTTGTTATTCTGTAGTTGTGATTGAGGCACACAGAACACATGTGATGTATGTCCATGAACACTGGTCACTGTATTCTGGTATAAAATGTGTATATAAAAATTTTAGCTTCAATTTAGTTAACACAGAGTAGGTTAATATAGGCCATGGCCGTATAAGAACAGGTCTGGACACTCGCCTGGATATTTGACCCCCTTGTTGTTTGGCTGTAGTTCACCAAGTTACAGAGAATATTGTGTTTTATTGGCGCTGATGTTAGGGCTGTCTGACTGAACTCTGCCCACTTCCTTTCCGCTAAGATAAACAGTTTATCAAAACTTATTTTTTATCAATTTATGAAATACTTCCTTTGCTCACAAATTTAAGAAAAGGCTCCAGCAATCTTTATTTACTTTTTAAATTTAACAATGGAAAAAAATTAAAGGAGTTTGAGTCCGACCGCCCGGAAAACAGCGCCAAAAAGTACGACATTCTCGGTAACTTGACAGACTACAGCCAAACAACAAGGAGGTCAAGCAAAATACATTGTTAGATAGGCAAGTGTCCAGACCTGTTCTTCTACGACCATGATATAGGCAACAACAATTATTTGTGATTTCTGAGGAAAAGAAGGTTTTCTTGCAAACGTATTCATCACTGGAATAAAAATTTTTGGACTTGTACCACTTGTATCCTGAGCGGCTCAATTTGCAAGCCCCAACATAGGATAAAAATTACGAAAATCAGTATGATGCTACGTAATATGATATGTACTGCAGCTATGCCTAACCTGGTTACTACCATGACGTAAAGTAGTCGTGATTTTGATTAATTTTAATTTCGAAAGTCAGGTGGAGTGCAGAACAGGGGGAAGGGGAAACACCAGTTAAGTCTTACCATCGAAATTCTTGACGGAGTTCCCAGGCGTCCCTGAAATTGCCTTATGCAAACCCCTACGATTACTGCTACACTAAATCTACTGAAATGATACACAGCCTGAATGAATAAATTGGAGTTTATACTGCCGAAAAGTAGAGTGAACATAATTTGAAACTTGTGGAAAGGCACAGCTAGGATTCATCTATAAATTAAATTTAATAGGCTTGGCTGACTAATACTACATAGAGAAACTAAAATAATGCAGTTGCAGTAGAAAAGGACCAATTCACATTACTAGTGTTGTAGCAGAAAAGATTTTACGTCGGGCACATAGCATTTCGGAGAGTTCACAACCAAATAAATATTAGTTCATTTTACCTAGACTAATTACCGTAAGTGGTAGAGCATTATTTAGAGAAACTTGACAAACTGTTAAGTGGGTGAAAACCTTTCTGAGGACTGGAAAATGTAAACCACGTTGAACAAAATACTCGCAGCATACTAGTAGAAAACCCTCATGGCGTCTTGGGTCGCGCTAGGTTCAGGCCATGTGAAATTAAGGTAGCGAGACTTATCTGCCGGCTTCTTTGCAGTGAGCGTCGTCCCGAGGTTCTCAAAGTTCTAGTAGTTAGTCTCGTTCCGCGGGTCGCCTCGGAGTCTTCCCTGAAATCAGCTACACGGACTGATAATGTGCCGTCGCACTACAGTTCTGTAGGCACAAACGCGGTCGTCTCGCGGCAGGCTAAAACTCCTAATAAGCCTAAATTAACACTCTCTCAGGCCCTCTTGGTTTCTTCTGCTCGCCGATGCATCTTTGGCCTGGCTCACACGAAAAACTCAGTCCACTATTATATATACGCCCTATACAGAGAGCACGCACATCGCATGGCTCCCTCTCTAACGACACTTTTTTTTTATACCTGGTTGAAGGGAACTACGCCTTCAACTTCTCTAGCTTCCTCTTAGCTAGCCATTCCAAGTCTCCTCTCTCAAAACTGGTCTCTAAATGCTTTGAGGAAGTAAATAATACTGCATTGCAAACTGAAGTTAACATATTAAATAGAAGAATCCATTAAACAAAATTAAACCTCTGAGTCAGCCATTACATTAAGCCCAATATTAAAGAAAAGTGCACCCAAACATTAGTAAGTAAATATTACCTCGAAATAACGTTAACAGCTAATTAACCATTAAAAGTAATAAATAAAATAAAACTTGTGGTTGAAATTGGCACATGTTACATCAGTTTAAAAATACAGTAGTAGTGGTTTGAAGTGAATGTGCACCACTAGCACATGGGTTGGCCTACTTCCCCCTTATTCTTCCTTACTTTTGTATATGTAATCCCCTCACCCCCCCCCCCATCCACTTTCTTACTTTTGTATATGTAATCCCCTCACCCTCCCCCATCCACTTTCTCTCATGGTAATGTCCAATATGGCTGATACACCAACACTGCTTGTCAATAATAGCATTAATTTCATACCAGTCAGCATTACACAGTTTTTTTACTGGCTTCGCTACAGTCCCATACATAGTTGAAGTGCATTTCAGAAAATAATTTTGAAGGTTACCAAAATGAATGCCATCCTGGGTGACAGTAGCACTACTTATCTTCCACGTTGTAAACCTTTCTGTACTCTGACATGACCATGCCAGACGGTAAAGTATGTATGAAAATTTTAATAAATTAATACTAATGTACCCAGGGGTGTAACCAAGAGGGTGGAGATAGGGGTTATAACTTTAACCCCTCCCCCTTCTTTTTTCTCCTCATAACTAATTTTTTGAGAGATTTATTTAAAAGTTAAAAATATTTTTACAAGTAGAATAATGAATATTTAGTTACAAAAACTGCTAAAATAGCTCTGTTTTGCATCTTGAAAACAAATTTTTCTGGGGGAGGACCCCTGAACACCCCGCTTCAAAGGGTCCGGTTGGTTAGTGTTAATTAAATTATTATCAGGTTATACATCCCTCCCTCTTTCTTTGAATAAATCTTGGGTACACCAATGCATGATCCTAATTTACGTTTTCACAATTTACTGTTTGCAAGAGATTCCTTGTATAGGTGACTAGGGATAAAGTGAGCACTCAAAAAAAACCCTGATTAATTTTTATTTTTCTGCCAGTTTATATAATTACGCTGCATGTAAACATAAACACTGCCACGTGCTTTTATTTACGTAGGCTTGTACTGTGTTTTCATTTACATTACACTGCTCCGATAAATGTTATCTCTAATATCTACTCATTAAATTAATTGGCACTGTATATATGGTATACTGAATAGTGATCTTAGTTATAAATACCTGCGAGTTAACATTTTATAACACTGTTTTCTCTGCATCGACTCTAATTGGTTACGACACACACTGTTGCCGTTACTTTTCTTGTAAATGCACGCGTAGTATATTAATTTGTAATTCAAAACCGCCACTATAAACACACATGACGCACGCAATTCAAGAATTCAAGTTCAGTTCAGCATACTGTCATGAAAGACGATGATGCGATTAACAAAAACAATAACATATTTTCTTAATGTGTGAAACAGAAAAAAGATGCTATTTATAATTCCATATGCTCAGGCTGGCAATTGTAAAACCTTACAGATTACAGACTACCAACGACCTCACATCATTTAGCGATGATATTTATAAACAGATACTTCTAATACTTTTGAATGTAATCATTTAGCAATGATATTTTAAACAGTTACTGTACTTCTAATACTTTTGAATGTGTTCATCAGAAACCCATATTTATTACACAACGTACAAACACACTCATGACTCAATTCGCTTTCAAGCGAGCGAAGCGGCGAAAACCTAACTATGGTGCCACCTGTCGGTGGAATTTTAAACTACGTCTGTGGCGCGAGCTTTAGCGGCAATGTGTCAACGACAGTTTTGAATCTAGCAAGCGGTTGCATCACTTTGTGGTTGTGCTAATCAAGTCAAACTACACAGTCAGTAGGTATGTCAATCAGATCATAAATAAATATTTTAAAGTACTGTATATGGTTTTCAGAGAGGTCGATAGTATTTTATGTTCTTTCACTAATGCTGTATTAAAATAAAAAAAATACATGGAACTACATGCAATAATTCGCTACCAACAATTCAAACAATGTACCAAACTATTGTTAATGTTGACAAAATTGCAGTAACGGCTAGTGATTTTTTCAAATGTTAAATCTTTAGTGCACACTTGATTCCGAATGACCTATAACCACATAACACATGCACATAATTTTCAAGGCAGGAATTTTACCAATGGCTCTAGAAAACACTATTTTAATTGGTTGAAAGTTAATATGAGCTACAGTGGCACTATTTGTCCGTCGTTTTAAGAACATGTAATTTTCTGTTTTTGGACACTATTAGTCCATGTTTACATGTACCAATGTTGCAAACAAATGGGTGATAGTATTGAGTATTGTTAAATATACATTGACCTTTAATTGCATCATAAATTTCCATAATTTAATTGTAAAAAACAGTTTGATTACTAAAAACTTAACTGATATTTTGAAAAAAAAATTTAATTTTTTTGAAAAATTTTGATTTTTGCATCACCTAAGATATAATTTCAACATGGCTGCCAAGATTGTCTCTGAGTGTACCTGTGCTATGCTTTGAATGCATAGGAAGGCACACCATTTTTTAAATCTTTTCTTTAGGCGACAATGGAAAATCATAGGCACTATGTATTTACTTATACTTTTGCTCCGAGGACAACTGTTTATTAAGATTTCATTGATTTTTTTTTTTGTTCCTCTTCCCTGTCAATATATTTTTTTGCTCACTCTCTTTACTCCGTCCATGTGCCAGTCTCTCAAGGTCGAGAGCAGAATATAGCTGATTCAAAGTTACAAAATAGTTTCAACAGTTTCATCCTCGCTTCGGTTGGTGTTCTTTGCCTGCATTGTGGATAAGCTACAGGCTGCCCCAGAAACTTTGCCCTATCATGTGATTGAAAGATTTTTCCTAACTGAAAAAGTACATGCAATTATTATTTATCATGTGGCTACAAGTACGTATGTGATTAAATACGGGTTTAGCTTAATTTTTGGGTTTATAGAGAGTAAAAATAGGCCGTCACCGAGCTAGTTTTCTGAAACTGTGGGACATCATGAAATTGTAAGCAGACCTGAGTATGTGTGAATACCATTTTAAAATTGTAATTGCGGGTCGAATTTCCTAAGTAGGCTGTGGTTATTTCGAAGGTGCCATTCCGTTGTGATGGGATGCTTTCTTTTGGCCCCGTGGTTCCTGATGGCTATGGTGTCTGCTACAATCCTAGAGACAAGACAATCAACTTCAGCATTTCAGCATTCCGATCAAACCCGGAGACAAGCGCCAGGCACTTTCAAGAATCCCTCTACACGTCACTACAAGAAATGTACAACTTGCTGGCGAAAACCCAGCTGACCTCGAAACTGTAAGGTGATTGTGGAACAAACTGCGACAAACAAGATTGGCCCTTGCGTATTTACAAGACTGAGTCATCCAAGTGATGGATGTGAAGTGTCCTTGAGTCATGTCTTGCATTGTTTCTTTTCGCAAATTTTGTGCAGCCTCTTTCATCCTGGTTATTTTTTGTGCCTATAAGTGTGAATCAAAGATTCCTGTTGGGTCAGGTTCCTTAAAGATTGAGAAAACTACAGTGGGATGTTAAGAATGGTGAGTACGTATTTTGATGATACGATGTTATTCCGCATGCCTACTTGCAGTAGCAAATACAAAACAATATCTGCAACAGGTATCATGCAAATTATCATGTTTTATTTAAGTATTTGTGATGTATGTATGAGTGGGATTCGTCTAACAAGAGAAAATATGGTTTTTTTTTTGTCAAATTGCCATTTGCTGTTCCCACTTAGGCTTTAGAAAGGCTACATTAGGTACTTTGATAGAATGATTGTTATTTTTGTATAATAATAATAATGGCAGCTCGATACATGCTACTGTATTATAAATTACGTATATTTGCACTTTCTTACAGTGATATACGTCGTCCCCCTTGCTCTCCAACTTGAGGAATAGCTGTGTGAATTCATCACATCTTTGAAGTACAGTGGAACCTCATTAATACAAACCCTGTTAATATAAACTTTTCATTAATACGAAGTTGTTTTCTTACCCTATGGAATGAGATGAGAAATTAATTACTTACTTTAATTCTCAGTAAAAGTTTTCTATGTTTATAAAATAATTTTACATTTAAGTTCAGTGTTTAAAAGAAGTCTTGGTGATAGTATGAATATTTGTATTTTGGGAATAAACAGCTTGAAAAAATATTTACAGATTTTCTTCTTTTGTGTAGACACCGTTCAATACAAACCTCGGTACAAACTGCCGAAATTTAAGGTCCCTTCAGGTTTGTATTAGAGAGGTTCCACCATACGTGTATCGAGCTTCAAATCTATCCGTTATATGTAACTATGTCAATTGTTCGTGCCAATTATTCATGGTGTAAGAATTTGTGTGGTGAGGTTTTCATTACTAACAAGATTAACCGCTAAACAAAAATAATATGAGAGAGAGAGAGAAATAGAGGCCATTTTTAGTGCCTTATGTGATGCGTACATTTATTCCAGAGCTGTAGTTAACTATTATTTTTTACGTCTGGAAAAAATTATCGCATGATTGTTCACAAGCTTGCCAATATATGAAGTTCTCGTTAACTTAAGACAAGAAAATGCTCCAACTTTAATAACCAGATGGTATTAAAGTTACTGTTAAAGCAACTTATGAGCTAAGAGTTTTTTGTTAAAATATTGTGCTTTAAGTTTTATGTTTCAGTTAAAGGCTGTACTTACAGATATATTATGGTTGCAGTATGGCTAACATTTCTTAGTCATTTCAGTTGTACAATCAGTATGTACATGTGCATGTCATACATTGAGCCAATCATGCAACTGGAGGGTGCAGTCTGCCCTGGCCAGTAAGTTATGTGCAAGTCATCAACAACTGTGAAACATATACAGCAATCATTTTAGATTGCTATGGTGTCAGTATTGATTGACTTAACGTGCTAACAGTGTTGTAACGTTTCTTCTATTAAGGTGAAAACTTTATAGGACATCCAGACACACACAGCATAACTTCAATATTTCGCCATAAAATTGTACTGTTACATTGTCCCTTCAGGATAAAGTGAGCACTAAATATATAAGTCAACATTAACGATAGTGCATTTATTCTTGTTTGGTTGACAGCGAAGTACTAAATGTAGTTCCGTGTATTTTCCTATTTAATACAACATTACTTAAATAAAATCAATTGAAGTCTACCTTTGTTTAATATATTTTTAAACCTTTATTTATGATCTTATTTAGGTACCTACAGACTGCATAATTTTACAGAGTACCTAAGCGCCAATACAAAGTAATGCGTCCGGGTCGACCGTTGTCTGCACATTTCTTGTCACCCTCCGCGTGCCAAATTCTACGGAGAGATAGCTGCTTCAGTTAGCTTTGCTAAGAGAAAGAATAGTTGGTCCAATGTGTTTGTCCATTGTGCAATCAACATACTGTACTTAGCTTCTCATAATACACATTCAAAAGTGTTATAAATGACAATTTATGAATAGCATTATCAAATACTGTGAAGTTACTAGTGATGTGTGAATTGTTATGTTTCATGTTTTCCAGCCTTAGCGTTTCAAATTTCATGTAAATAATTATTTTCTGTCTCCCATATTAAAAAACAAAAGAAAAAGTTTCTTTTCACCATGGCTGTTGGCTTATTGTCGTCATACGTGGCTGTGCAACTGAACGGAACTTGAATAATGTGTTGTGTGTTTGTCGGTGGCTGTATTGTTTAACATTGGAATATAACGTGCACACATTACGTTATGTGTAATGACAATAACCTGCATTATACAGACATCTATTCACAGGTATTTATATTTCAGACTACTATTAATTATAGCAATCATTTAACACCAGTGTATTTAACGAGGACACGTACTGTATATTGTTTTGTAGAAAACATTTTACAAGCTTATGTAAATAAAATAATGTGGCAATGTTAACGTATACGTGAGTGGACAGATAACAAACTGGCTGGGAATTGAAATTAAACAGGGCTTTACGATTGATCACTTTCTACCTAACCACCTTGTGCAGAGGTAACTAGATGTGTGATTCAATTGTCCTTATCGCTCCTAAGTCTTGGACGTGGAAAATACTAATACTGTCAGTCAGACAGCACCTTTAATGATATTATGCATGTTCTTGCAGTGTAAGTGTTGTAAGCATTATTTTTACTACTAACTTATCTTGCATTTATAACAAGCAAAGCATGAAAATAGGTGTTTGTTTAAGAGCCATACTGCATTTTTCCCCTTAAGTATTGTTAATAGTAGGTAGAATTTTTTTATACTTTGTGTACACAGTTACCAAGAAACTAATAAACTGTTTAGAAAAAAAAGCCGTATTGCATTTCTATATTTAATAAATACTGTTAACGTGTGCTATTGTATTGTTATAATATTGTATTTACTGTTGCCAGGAAAAATAATAAACTCTGCAAAGTGATATGGCTCTAAACCAATTGAATTGTTCCGAAATACATAAAGAGTTTCAGGCTTTCACCAGAACTATTAGAGTGTAAAAAATGTACTTTAAAAAGTAACGTGGTAAAAATATAAACTGCTGTGTAAGGTAAGTGTGTGCGTAGATTCTTTAGTATGAAATGTACAGTAAGCCCCAGATCTAACGACATCTGCGATCTAACAACATAATTTCCAAGAACCCTAAAAAATTAATATTTTATAAATTGATCAAAGCTAAGCAAAGTGCAATAGATCGCAGTAAAACTTTATTTAAAAATAATTATGCGTACATTAAACAAAAACATACTGAAGTTATCATAAATTAGCAATATTCAGCCGTGAAACAAAAAAAAAATTGTAGAAACTTTGGCTGGAATATATTTGAGGCGCGTCAGGTGAATAGGCCAGCCACGCAACACCGACATGTGAGACGTGATTAACGCTGCCTTATTTCCTCCTCCCCCTTACTACTCCATTCTCCCTCCTCCATGCACTTCCCTCTCACACTCCTCCACGTTTCCTTGTCACAGCTACACAGATACCTGATGTGGCATAGCAATGGTAATTTAAGACCCTTTTTTGAGGAACTGTAAAAAATTAGTTGAAAAAAATCTAAAATTCAAGGTAAATTTTCTGCGTTGCATTTTCCTTGGTGAGTGCTGTGCAGTAAGAAATGCACTGCTAAAAATAAATAACACCCCTCCTGACTATTCATGCCAGCCTACAAGCCAGATTGTGCTTGTGTGCCGCGCATCAACGGCCAATGTCTGATAAGTCACGTGCAACTAGCATCCTGTCTCGCCGCAAAGCCGAGCCATGTGTTGGTTTTTCCTCTCCCACTCTCTCCCATCTGCCAATGTATTTGTTTCAGTGTGTTGCGAGAGCCAAGGGGTGGTGAGGGTTGCAGACAACACGTTTTTTTGCCCTAATTACAGCACTGCAAAAAAACAGCATGTCGTTCAGTCCACAAAAAGAGAAAAATCCAGCGTTATCTCATTTTTTCTCTAGCGATAGAATTGATCTCAGCTTGACCTTGACACCTTCCGCTGTATTATTGATCACTCGTCATGTGGCTATGAAATCTCTGCGGCGTAAAATGGCCTATGACGCAAATACAAGTCCTGTCGCCTTGTGCGGCATGTGGGCTCGCTCGACAGTGGAGCAATAAGAGCGACTGCAGTCATCGCACCAAAAGCCACTTTGCCTCTATTCACAATACAGAGCATTAAATTGGTGCGTTATGCATAGTTTCATGATTTTTCCAATAGGCCTACAACTTTTAGCGATGAGTAAATCAGACATTTTATACAGTACAGTACCTTGAAAAGTCAGCTTTTAGCACTTCTGAGTGGCTCCAAATTCTCATAAATAACAGGTGTTTGAGTTTTTAAAAAATTTAGACATTTTTTAAAATGTTTGTTCTTTACTAAGCACTTCTATTAGTATCACTTAAATTCTTATAATGGCAACATGCTGTAACAGTTTTGCGCAGTAAAAAAAAAAAGACTCAATGGGTGTACTGAAAGGTTTTTAATTGTTGCAGTATACTTTCACATAAATAATATGAGTTCTGTTATGTTCTGTGCGCTTCGTGCCAGCTGGGAGGAATCAAGCGCATACAGCCAACTGAGAGGGAGAAGCCAAGGCCAGCTGCCACTCCCCTCCCCCATCCTACACAACCAAACCGAGACAGAGCGTACCGCACGACCACTCACGTCACGGCACACAGGGAATTGTGGTGTACCATTTTATGCCTTAACACCATTCCATCAATAATGCAGAACTAAGGCGAAGGGAACTGGCCGACCAATACATAACAAAATCCAGACAGCCTTCTGGCCTCAACCTCCGATAACCACAATTCATATTCAAATCTGCCGCCTACCTCTTTAGTTCACTTCCTGGCAGCTAGGTTAACCAATTACCGTCCGCCATATTGCAGTACAGTGTCTTCTCTTCGCCCGACGAAGCCACGCGTGGCGAAACGTAGGGATTCGCACTTCCGCGCAAAATGTGTCTTTCTTTTCGTGTGTGTAGCTGGCAACCTCCATGATGCTCTGAGTACATGTTTCTATTTAATATTAAGATGTAATTTATTTTAAGCTAGTAATTGTTCTACATTAACTTTAACAAAAAACACACTTTATTTTTTTTTAATTTGGGGAGGGGGGTCAAAATTAATTACTTCGGGATTGACATAATTACCTGGCACCGTGCGATGTCGTTAGATCGAGGGTTTACTGTATTTACAATGTACCACCAGCCCATTTTTGCCCCAGAAACAAAATTGAAAATTTGGGGTGTGGGTCTTTCACAGAAATGAAAGTTTCTGGATAAATGAGTCTTGGGAAAACATTACAGATTGCTAGGAGGACTTAATAACAGACTCTAACAAGTAAATACTCAATGCCAGCATTACCGACAGCCAAGGAAAGAGTCGTGCATCCAGCTTGTGGCAGGCTGCCTGCAGCTGCTCACCTGCTGACTTGCGGTGCACCGGACCGGGCTGAATGGCGCCAGACAGCGTGTGCCTACAATCTTTGTCTCACTCGCCCAGCCTGATGAGGGAATATCTAGGCACTTGCAGCACGATGTGTGGCAGCGCTGAGAACCAAGACTGAGATAGTGATTCATTGCTCCACCATAAAAAGCCACAGTAAAGGGCTTCTAAGTACAAACAACTGCAGACAAGAGTGCAGTACACGCTGCTGCTGCGGAGCATTCGTGCACCAGCAAGCCTTCAGTTTTCACCAAAATGCTGCGAAACCAGCCAAAATATGACAAGTTGAGTGGGTATATTGAAAGAAAAGATACTATAATAGAAAGCGTACATTTTCCCAAAATGCTCTGCTTTAACATGGTGCTTGCTGAAATGGTCACCTGGGGAAATGGTGTCACGCTTGCTGCTACCTGTCCATAGCAGTTATTATTTCTAAGTAATACAGAAAGTTTGTCTTCTCGACATTGGCGCAAAATCAAGTCTTTTTCACTTTATGTATACTAGTACCCAAGTGTAACTGTAATTATACCCATTGGAATGCACAAGAATTTTTTTTTAGTTCTGTTCCAAAAGGTGAGAAATTGAAAATCAACGAGTCAAGCCATTCAGGGAGATGGCAAATTATCACCACAATTGGTAATTTAGAGCTGTGGCGACAGTTTCAATTTAAGCATGATATTAACCATAGCTAAATGATTTGTATATCTGATTTACATAAAGAAATTCTAAAGTAATGTTAACAACGAAAATGTGTAAAAGCAGGAAAATGCAGCTAGGCTACTAATTACTATAAAATGTAGATAGGAGTGTAAAAGTACTTGCAGAGCTGTACTGTACGTAGAGGAACATATAACACGCTTAAGGACAACACACATTTTGTGCGCTCTGTAAGTACTTGTACACTCCTATCTACATTTTATAATAAAGTAATAACATATTAAACTTGATACTGTTGCGACCGCCAGCATTCTTGCACTTTCATTGTCTTTGCTATTGTTTCCTTCAGAGCTATACTGTACTTGTTCTATGTATATGAACCACAGAACAGTTGGCCTGTGCAAAACTGTCATATTTACTTTTTATTTTAAGAGGACAATTAAACTAGCAAATGCATAAAAAAAGTGTTTTTCTTTGCTTCTGGAAGCATCTTGTGTGATGATGATACACAAAAACTGAATCTCAGAGTCAAAAGTTTCTTTGATAATGACTCTTCAAATGAGTTATCAGCAACAACGTACTGGGTCTCTAGAATTGACAATTTGAGTCAATTTTACGAAATTCACCTCTGATAAATAATTGGTCAAATTTGAGCGAAATTACCATCCAATCAACCTGAAATGCTTTGTAACAATCATTACGGTGTATACGTGTGGTGTATAGCATATACTACTATTTTGTAACTCAACCATCACATCAGAAGTTACACAACAAACTATAAGCCAAGCACAAAGGTTTCCGACATTATGGGTGCAAGTTGTCTTCTCCTAAATAAAGGAAAGAGAGCAATTACGGCTTATAAGTGACTCAATGTCAATAAATTTTTCATATCTTAATTTCTTAAATTTACTGTAATGGTTTGTCTGTGTCTGCATCAAGTGCACACATCATTTAGCGATTGCTTTAAATACTGGTAATGTTTTCAGTGAAATGCACTATACACACGTAGCCCATTGACAGCAGTGTTCACATAGTTTACAGGTGGATACAGCTCACTCTAAAGGAGAAAATTTAAATTGTGAAAGTACTGTATTTACCGATCTACCACTTGCCCCCGTGCAAGACCCACACTCCATATTTTCCCGTGATGTTTCCCCCCCCCACTATGCAGTTTCAATTTAATTGCCTTGTGTTTAAAAACTTAATTAAATAATGTTAAATATTATGTAAATAAGTCTGTGGATGACATATTAAAAATTGAATTACACCTCAAAAGAATAAATTGTGCTGGGTACCAGTCAACGTGTTGGAAGTGTCAATGGTGACAGATCAAGTCTGGCTGGCACACAAATGCTCCACAACGGAAGCAGCGTGTACTGCACTCTGTCACTAGCTGTCGGTACTTAAGAGAGTGCACTGAACGGTAGCTCTGTCTAGCAGAGCAATGCATCACTATCTCAGTCTTGGTTCACAGTGCCGCCACACGCGCTGCAAGTACCTAGGTGCTCGCTCATCAGACCAGATGCGCGAGACGAAGGATGTAGGTGCACACTGGCTTGGCGCCGCCGCTCGTTCCGTGGCTAATAGAAATGCCGGCACTGCGTATTTACTGCTTACGAGCTACAATCTGATATTAAAGGGTTTCATGCTTCACTTTCCATTATAATAAATTCATCCACCAATTTTTAATGTATGATACACCCAACTTTTCCAGGCTTTATTTATCCAAAAATCTTGATTGCTGCAGAGGTGCCGAATACTGCGAATTTTCTGTGCTTTATAGGAATAATCGGGCCTTACTACAGTTTTGCTGTTGTCTCCGAAATAGTACTATGGAATTTAACATTTATGAATTGCTATGCATGTATTTGAATCAGTAGATGTGTGGATCGTATGACGCACTATTTCTTTTCCCACGCTCTAGCTCACCAACAGTGTTTTGTTTCTCATGTTTTTAGTTTGCTGAAACAATATCTTGATGATGGTAGCGTATTTACAAACCAGTTTGTTTACACTTTGTGTGGCATGCGTCAGAAGGTGTTTGTATGCATTAGAAAAATTGATCTCTTACTACAATAGATTGTTCATATTACTTAGGGCGTGGCCGCAAACTTTCAACTTAGCGATTAGTTGTTAATGTTGATTGTTGACTTGTGCAGTCAAATTCAGTCATGCATGGATATGGAAAATGAAGCGTGTTTGTCCATACAAGTATCGTTCAGTATATTCCCAGTTGTGGACACGTTAAAGTGCTTGAAATGTATCTCAACAAGACGTGTTTGGTGAATCGTGTAAATATGACTTCAGTGTAAACACGGTGGCAAAGATGCCGCTGTCATATTTACGGTAAAAAAAGTTTAACATTTTTAAAGTTACAAATTTCAAGGGGGAAATATATACTATACCGTATTTACGCGTGTATAACACCCTTATTTTTTACTAAAAACCAACGTCAATAAATGAGGAGGCTATACACGAGACAATCTGAATAAAAAATGTTTGTATCCAAAAGAAGTTGTTATAGCCTACTACAATAACTCAGAGAATGAACACTTATGAATAACGCGTTGAACAATCCCTTTAAAATAAAATTTTTAAATAACAAAATTCAGGACATAACCCAAACATAACCGGTACTCACATCGTAAACTAATATGGCGGCCCCCATGTTCCTTTTCAGTCTTTGTTTATTTAGGCAATAGGCCTATTCATTTATTCAGATCCTCCATTGGAATTGGACAGTGGCACTCACAGAACGGAAGTGAACAGAAAAATTGGAAAACAATGAGTTGCCTACATAATTACATTTGTGTTGATAAAATCTCAACTCCCTCTTGCCACGCATTTGCATTGTGTACTGACAGTAAACTTTCTTGAAACAGTTGTTTCACAGTTCTCTTCTGCATATCACACGTCTTGTAATTCAAATGCTGCGGTGCAACTATTTCGTATTTTCATTGCTTTTTTATTAAGGCCACATGTTTCGCAGCTTTCTGCCATACAAACAACACGTCGATGTCATCAGAGTTCCGGCCAAAGAATATTTTCGTGGCAGATATTCCACTCTACGATACGCTCGTATGCAACGGCCGCCAACTGCTGAAGAGTATGTAGCGAAGACACACCACTTGTACACTGAGACACTTTTTTTTTTCTGAAAATGTTTTTGGTAAAATATTATGTACTTTAAAATGTTAACTTGGATGACTTTATTATTTTCTTCGATGTTCAATGGTCCACGTTAATGGCTAGAAAGGAGTTCTTTTTTGCTGGGGCTGTTATATACGAATATTTTATGTTTTTAATTTTTGAAAATCAAAATTGGGGAGGGTGTTATACACAGGCGGGTGTTATATTCGCATAAATACGGTGTGTGTGTGATGTATACACATGTAAAGGCCGCGCTACAACATACTGTACCACTGCCTAGACGCTATAAGACTGTAAGAGGGATAGAAAGCTGTAAATTTCTTACGGTGCGTTTACGGTTATATATTTATGTACTGCTAATTTACGGTCATTGTAGCACAGGCTTAAGATAACACGTTCACTACGAAAAACTATGGACTTTTCGCAAAATTACTACTGAAAGCCTTGGTAAATGGGTGGCACCTGTTTCTGTGTGTGACCCGCACCCCGAATTTTCGATTTTGAGAAAAACTGTTCAGTTAGTACATGGGTAAATACCCCAATTAACTTGTCACACACTTCAAAGTAGACTACTAAAATATGTCTGTCAATGAATTTTAAATATCTAATGATTAGTATTTTTTCTTAAGCTCTTGCATAAAATTCATAGTAAAGGTAAGTATGTAAATGGTACGTGCTCGTCACTGAGCATACGTCTTCATTACGGTAACCAGATACACTTTAAGTACTTTTTTCTTAAAGGCAAAGGAAGTCATTACAACATTTGTAGGTTTCACATTACAATTATCAAATTATGTATATTTTATTTATATTATACAATACAAAGAATACTGTAAAAACTTAAACAAGTAGTATTACAAAATGCATGGTATTGATTAAATACACACAAATAGGTATGTTTTACCATGAACTACACATTCTTGCAACAGGATAAAATTTTCAATACCGTGCGCATTTGAAAAATGCTCTTTCTTAAAGTGTCCAAAATAACTGAAGATAAACTATGATATTTTTAAGTATCCATAAATGTATTTCATTTCTCTAGTCTGTTTTCTTTATTACTGTGGCTTATAACAATTTACAGGACAAGTTATGCTGAAATCACAATAGTGCAAAGTATGTGACACGAATAACAAAAACTTATCAGCGCAGAGGCCTCTGCGACGTCAACAGATAAAAATTATTGACGCGACACAAATTCCGAACAGAAATTATTTCTATTTTACTCTCGTTGTGCATGCAGCAAAGCTAAAAATTAATAAGTTTATTCTGTGTCCTACTGTTGGTGAAACTAAGCAAGTTGGCAGTAAATTGCATTTAAAGTATTTATTTTATGGGAGAATTTTGTTTTCGTTGTGGAATGCCAGCAAATATTTAAAATATACTACAAATAAACAGGGGAAAGAAATTTAAATATTGTAAACATCTATGACTGTCTTACTAGAGGTTAGTACGTACCAGCAAGGAACTATTTACAATTAATTTTATTTTAGTTATTATCATGCGGTAGACAAACTAGCGTTCACAATAATAACTAGAATTTTTGTGTAGCTTCGCACCTTTCGCTCTATGTCTATTGCGCTGTTGTGTGTCCAGCATAAAAGCCTTAACCTCTATTCATCAGGCAGTCACAGCTAGAGTAAGATATGTTTGCAGAGTGACGTGACCAGGTTTTAAGATGGCAGGAATAAGAAAGTCTACATACTGTACACATTTGTTAAAATATTTTACTAAATGTGACAACATATTTTTGAAATGGTCAACACACGCACATTATTTACTCATAATAATTGTTTCAGGCTTCATTCTTCGATACTTCAGCTTCGTGCATTCATATTCACTTTATTACAATTGTGGTTTTGGGTACACAGTTTATGAGCCAATTGGGCTGGTTCATCTGCAAACATCTTACCCTGCTCTCAAGCAGAGCAACCAGTAGTATATCGAGAAGCCTGCCTCGTAACTTTCTGACCGCTAGCAAAGTACATACTCTTGTTCACATGCCTCACAGTGGAATTTTACTTGCCTAGCCTTGACTTATTATTACAAACCCTCTACGTGTCATGAAGAGGTAATTCTCCGTGACTAAATGACTTTACCTACAGCCACTCAGAAAAAAAAAATCTGTGAATTAAGTAAAACTGTGACCAGACATTTTTCACGGCTCATTAAATCATATTCAACTGTAAGATAATATACAGTAAAATAGTACTGTAGTTTCTTTACAATGGCAAAACCAATAACAAATGGTTTGTGAAATCCATACTGGACAATTATGTATTGACTATTTAACGTGAATAGTGTTTTAAAAATTCCAGAAAAATTGATGAAAGGAAAAAAAAAACAGGAAAAAAGTTTTTTCCTCCCAAATTTTCTGGAAAAATTTCTTTAAAATAATTGTGAAATTATACTAAACCTGTGGTGGCAAAATAATATCTAGTAACTTATACAAGGTAATTAAAACAAGGAGAAAAGGCCTATCTGATTCATTCTGAATGTTTATTTACTGTAGAGCATCTCACGCTTAGATTGCAGTACAGGGTTATATGGACATTTGCTCTCTCTTTCCAATACACGGTAACTGTCATGAGCACTGTCCTTGTTTCGGCGAGCGCTGTTGCCAAAAAACCTAAAATTTTCACCTTGTAACTTTGAAACGTTATGTGCACTTTCTAACAAAGTGAGAAACTCTTTCACTATTCAGGTTATATGGAAGATGAAAGAGAGGAAGTTGTTCCTAATGAGCTAAATCTATTTTTAAAAGCAACCCCACCTAAATAGCTTTATCCGTTCTCTTGTAAAAAGATGTAGAAAGGTTAATAAATAAGATACAGGCTTCCTTTAGTCAGCAATTTTCTTCGTCCCTTGTCCTAAACTGGTTCAGTAGTGAAACTACAGTATCTTACGGCCGAACGATTCATCGTGTATGGTGACTTGATTTCAAAACAAAATTTTGTGTAATTTTTTGTTAACATTTATTTGTATGGAAGGCAAAACTATAAGAAGTCGTAACATAGGTACGCTATGCGAAAGGGAGCGAAATATTGTATTGATCTTATTCCAGTATTTTTCATATACTATTAACTCATTAAGGGAGCTTTAGAAGAAACAGGATGTTCCAAACAAACCATTTATGCTAATAGGAAGGAACAATAGCAACACAGTACAGAAAACTAACATGAAAAGTTTAACATAAAGAAAGACAAACAATAAATAATTCCGGTCAACATATTTAAGGGAATGATCCTTCATTTCTAATACTTATATGGTAAATATTTTTAAAATCTTAAATTAGAGCAAATATAATAATAAAACTCATACAGTTTGTTTATACGATTTTACTACATCGTCTAATTTCTTTTGACAAAAAAATGTACCTGGTTTCGGCAGGCTAAGTTTTTAGACTGACGAAAATTCATACCTTCAACTTATGGATAAGTCTGTATTGAAAAACTATATACTATAGTAAAACTATTTTAAACAATACAGGTAAACATATTGTATTATATATGCTTTCATTTAGGCTTAGGATATAATTATCAAAGATAGTGGAAAAGAGTGATATGCCTGAGTTGACATCATGGCAGAACATTAATGTACTCTTTTTTGTTTGATAATTAACTAAGCGTGGTGAAGCAGTAATTAAACACTCGCCTCACATTCGTGTTAACCCGGGTTCGGTACCCGGCTCTGTTTTCCAGGGTCTTCCGAAATCACTCCAGGCGAATGCTCAGATGGTTCCTTAACAAAGACCATCGCCAACTCCTTCCTCATTTTCCTCTAAAAACATCCAAATAAATAACATCCCCCTCTCCACTTAAATATTTTTTAGTTCCCACACAACACTGATTTTGAATGATCAATTTCATAATCATCAACTACCCCAATCACGTTCTTGTCTTCAGACAGAAGCTACTAAAAATGAAGAAATGTTACGTTTTGTCAGCTGTAGCTACATACTGTATAATTATTAAAAAATATGTGATAATTATTTCTCAATGAAGTGCCCGTTACAATTCATGTAGTGAATTAATATAAGTGGAGTATGAGAATTGTTTCTTATTTTAAAGTACTAATAGAAATTTTTATTAATTGCATATTTTGAAGCATGATGCTATGCAAATTATAATATCAATTAAATAATAAAGAACATCATATTTAAAGCTAAAAACTCTGAAGTAGTTCACCTCCCGAACTTCGTAATGTGGCTGAGATCTGGCAACAGCGCACGCCATAAGCTCTGTACTGCAATCTAAGGTTGGAACGCTCTATAGCAAAGTGTACGAATGTGGAAAGAAGCAAACATAAGAACTTTACAGTTTTAAGATACTGGGAACTACAGAAGCATCATATTACTGTAATTTAAGTAACTTGTTTACCAGTAATCGGGAACACACACCATCGTAAGTCTTAACTGAACACCTGGCAAACAGCAATCAGTGGCAAATGTCACATGTCAATTATGTACATGTCTGGAAAAAAAAGGCAAATCATAAAGTTGATAAACGTAAAACAACAGCAAAGTTCACCACTCAGCCAGTTGATACAAGCAGTAAGATAATTACTTATTAATTATCTAAGGGTGTTACTTGTGAATTTGTACCCCAGACGGTTTTTTGTTGTAATTGAAACTGTTTTCCTGGCAGAGATTGTAAGTTGTGTATGAGTATGTGTTTGACAAATATTTCTGGTTAATTCACGTGCATATTGTTTATTTTACTGTACCAACTATATTGTAGTACTTTCTGAAACTTTGTGTTACATTTACTGATTACTTCATGTTCGTGGTACTGGTAGGGTACTATGTGTAACTGTAGATAAACCCAAATGTAAATATATAAAACATCCAGATTTGTAATTCAGAAATTGTAAGATTATTTTTATTGCGCTTTTTTTCAATTTTCCGTAATTTTTCACTTTGAGGAAAAAAATTCTATTTTTCCCATTTTTACATCAATGGAAAACAAAAACAATTTTTTCCTGTTTTCCTCCAATTTTTCCGTTTTTTTCCCCGAAGCTTTGGAACCTTAAACGAGAAGTAAGCACTTTAAATCCTGCTAATATTATACTTAAGTCTATTTCAACCGTTACCTTGAACATTCTCACGAATATATTTAATAATATGTAGTTTACTTTCTACATGCACGTACACACAGGGTGAGTCCTTAAGAGTGACCCCATGGGGGCCATTCCGCAGTATGTCCTTGCCAGTGCCTTTCACAACTTAGGTCAATGGCAGTCTGTACTCTAGGCAAGTTATCGTTGCACAGAACTGTCTTCCCCTGCTCCATTACACACATTCCCCTATTATAGCCCAATTTAAAGGACTTACTCTGTGTGTGTGTGCATGTGCGTATTTTATATGCTGGAGCTCTCACAAATAATTTTCTGTAGACCCGTGCGACATAAAACATTAACATTTATCCCTGTGACAGACACGTAAAGACCACTAGTAACTATTTTCTCATGTATTTTTGTTATAACAATCTCTGATTCCTTTTAGGATAACTAAGTCCAGTCAACAAGTACAATGCAGCTGGCATACAATGACTTCTGTCCAGATACGTTCCGGCCTCACAATGTAAACCTATAGCACAGTGACGCCACAATACAACTGCAATATGTTGCAAACTATTTATCACAAGCTGCACGCATTACAAACGTGGGGAACATAAACGGATCTGCGTGCGAGTAGTCTAGCATTGGCGAATGTGATCATTGTACGCTAGCTGCTGGCTGACTTTTCCCTCAGCGCTCTTCCTGCGTTAAACACACACAAAATACTGAACAGTTTCCACACTGCTATGTGCGACAGCCTCAGACGCGTTTGGTGTCAGTGAGGACCCGCATAATGCTACCCACCCCTCCCACTGCATACGCCTTCTCGTGCCAGATGAGCAAGTGGCCGCTGCTGCCCTCAGAGGGTGTCTCAAAGCCACGGTACACATACTTCATGAGCACGTCGACCAGGTCCCGGTCCAGCGAGCCCACCGCTTCCTCTATCTGCGACGACTTGATGGCAAGAAGCACCCGCAGCGTCAGGTTGAGTGCGCTGTCCTGCAACATTACCACAATCTCGCTACTAAAAACCACTTCCCAGACTCCACCACATGTCCTTACTAATGCAACACATGTCATCCAAAATGATGTACACCAAAATAAAGCACAAGATACTGTCAAGAGAATTTAACAGCATCCAGCATTCTGCTGGAGTTAACTCAGCAAACCCTGAACTACAGAAACCAGGCTGGCCAGAGCTGAAATTGAACCCAGAGTCTCCAGAAAGTGAGGCCCTCGCTCTGTTCAACACTTTGTAAAGTTTAAATGTGCTAGAAGCTTGCCCTAGAATTCTGACAGTACACAACTCTACCTTGACGTGCTGGTTCTTGGAGCCAAGTGGGGCATTGCGCAGAACAATCTTCAGAGCATCAATGTGCTTGCCTCTGTAGTTTAGTAAGGAACAATAACACAGTTAACACCAGCCACATCCATACACTATGCATGTCCTTGGCTCGGCTACTCCTCTCTTAGCTAGAGGGCGCACACATTTAAGGCAATCTACCTTAACCATATAGCACTCTGTCTCTGATGTACGTTCAGTATTTATATCTACAACAATGTCCATACAGCATTGTCTTTCTGTCATTTGCCCTTTATTTTCATACAGATTGGTGTAATGTGCAGGCTGCATGATGTAAAATGCTATAAAAATGACCTATGTGGCAACATAAATGCTCCTTTTAACTACAATTCACTATTCAATGTTTTATTTTAAGCCTTGGGTGTTGGTACACTCAGAATGAAAGTCAGAAAGGTAATCAACTTTATCATGAATGACAGCTTGATATATAAAAATGACAAAAATAAAAAAAGTTCTTTACAATTATTATAGTTGAATATTAGTATTGTAGTAACAACTGCTGAAGCCACTTAATTTCCATGCATTTTTTTTTCCATTGCCCTTACCACTGCACATGTTTGTAGTCAGTCTCGAGTAAGAATTACATTTTTTGACAGTTCTGTTAGCATACATTTTTAAAGCAGTTCTCATGTAAAAATTTATTTGCCTTTGCCACACAGTTTATCTACAAGTGCACACACGCCTGACTATCCCTACTTTTGACAGTTCTTAAGTTTATCATGTGTACACAGTTTCTATCTTGACACACTGCACAGTTCACCAATCAACTTAATATAATTATGCAGAAATCATCTATGTTACAAGAACACTTCGCTCTTTCCATCTAAACAGCTATAAAAAGAATGTGAACACTAAAGTAAAAAACTGGAATAAACGATATGCGACTGAGTATAAGCATCATGCTGGACTCGAAATAGCACTACTGATGGGAGTGAAGCCTAACTTATCAGCCAATAAACATTACAGGCTTAGAGTGCTACAAAACATGTTGGCGTAACACAATTTCCAAATACGAAGTATTTCTATTTTATTCACGTTGTGGGAAAAACAAAACTGAAAAAATATTTTAATTTAGTGGCCAACTGTTACGAAAATTTGTGAGATGGCAGTAAATGGTATTTCTTTATTTAGTGAGATATGTTTTAATGTATCTACAGCAATCAAATTAAAAACTTTATATTTAAACATATTTTTCACACAGTGTTTACTGCAAGTTAAAAAAAAAATTATAATAGCCTATAAATTTCAATTGCTTTCGTATGTTAATTTGTAGCGACAAGTAACTATTCACACTACCTAATAATTTCTTTACAAGGGCCTTTGCCACAACGGCAACCAAATTAGTTATTGTAATAATAAGCACTATTCAATTGCACGTTGCATCCGTTGCGTTATGGCCACCGTGCTGTAGTGATTCCAGCATTATGGTAACTTAAATTGTGATGCCATAGTGTCAAGTTCAGTATGCCTCTATTATATTAAACGTAAATTGTGAAATGTGTATTGCTGGAATATTCTATGCATTACCTATGTGCCCATTTATTATACAACAAATACACCAGGTCACCTTGTGCCGTTTTCTGTTAAAAACAATTATGTTCAAGGGAGGGTGCTGCAAAAATTAACGTAAAAATGTAAAAAAAAATAATAATAATAATCCTGTTCAAATGAGTAAAAAAATTAGTGTACATTTTGTGATCTTTCCTTAATCATGTCCTATAAACGTGGTAGCCGTACGTATGACTTGTCCAATATCTTTGATAATAATAATAATAATAGATCCTTGCAAATGGGCTATCGCCCGGTGGCAAGTCCACATCCTCCCACTCATTCTCCCTCCAGACCCCTTCTGAACTGCCCCACACTCTCAACCCTCACCAGCTCCTCCCTTAGCACATTCCACTCCCTCACCGACCTGACCATCATCGACTGCCTACCTCTCTCCGTCCTCCTCCAA